>JAIPRL010003871.1:0-42896 GCA_025469235.1 Pemphigus obesinymphae | reverse complement strand
TATATACTTTACCCTATAAATAGTACTATAATATTACTCCCTCCTCAACACTCTGAGCACGGTCTTCGAACGCCTCCTCCTCACCAGACTGCAAACCTATTCCTCCTCCCTCATCCGCCCCGAACAGCACGGCTTCAGGCACCACCACAGCACCACCCTTCAACTAGTAAATGTCCTAGACGACATAATTTTGGTCAAAAACCTAAGTAGGAAAACTGCAGCAGTCCTCCTCGACGTCCAAAAGGTCTTTGACAAAGTCTGTCATCCCGGCCTCATCTTCAAACTTATTTCCATTAAATAATGGAATAATTATCCCAATTCATCAACATTATCAAATCATTCCTTCAGAATAGAAACTTTTCCATTAAAGTAGACAACAAACTCTCCTCTCACAGAAACATCTTCGTAGGGGTCCCCCAAAGCTCTTGCCTCTCCCTCCATCTGTTCGCACTGTACGTAAACGACCTCCCTGTCCATCCTAAAGCTAAGGTCGCAAGCTTCGCCGACGACACCCTGATTTGTCACCAGCAAATCCAATTCCGCGGCAGCTTCTAACCTCCAAAAACAAATAAATCTCATCCAACCCTGGTTTAAACAGTGGAGAATCTCAAAAAATCTCTCAAAAACATTAGCAATCTTATTCACTAACAAAAGTACCCAAAACACTCCAAAACCCAGAATCCTCAACACCCCAATAATCTGGTCCTACTCAATAAGATACCTGGGTGTTCTCATCGACAGGAATCTTAATTTCTCAGCTCACACCAAGTTCGTTGTTAATAAAACTAAAGCAGCAGGCCACCTTCTCTTCCCTATACTAAACAGAAAAAGCCCACTCTACATCAGAACCAAATTATAATTTTCAAAGCCTACATGCGACCCATCCTAACTTACGCCTCCTCCGCATGGGCATCCAATATTTCAAACACAAACTGGTCCCTCATCGAATCCGTCCAAAACACCACTCTACGCGAAATCACCAATCTTCCCCTCTACATTAGTAATCACACCATTAGGAAATCCATCAACATCCCGTCCATTCTCGACTACACCAACTCCACCTCTTCCAAACTCAAATATTCCATTTTATCTTCCCCCTTCCCATCCACCGCGTCTATATCAACACGCCCCTCCTCCTCAACGGCTACAAAAGAAACCGTCCTCTGAACTTCTGAAATAAACCCTAACCATCCAAACTCACCACCCTACCACCTCACAACTCCTGATACATCCAACCCTCTGGTAGAAGCACAAGCTTGAGACAGAGTACCCCCCCCCACAAAGCAACTCAGTCCAAATACTCATCATATACCAAGTATTCGTTCGTCATCGACGCACCACCACCTACTCGCGCTCGCGCACCGGTACTGTAGTGAGACCTGAGGGCTGACTCACGCAGTGTCTTCCCTGCACCTGCACAGATCGTTATTTCCGACCAGCTTTTTTCCAGGCTATTTTGCTGACCAATAGCAGGCAACGAAATAATGATGGGCAGAAAATCGCCAAAAGGTCACAAGTCCGGAGGCTCCCCGAAATTCGTTGCTTCGCCACCGAAACTATCTCCATCAACCTTCCAATCTCTGGCAAACTCGTTGAAGAAGAAGAGACCACGCACGAATGAACCAAATATGGAAAACAACAAAAAAGCGAAAAACACCAATTCACCATTAAGCGACAAGCCGGATAATCTTCCGGCTCAAATCCAGAGTCTGAACAGACAACTAAACGTAAATGGAATTATTCCACCTGATAATTCTCCCGACAAAATCACATCAAATTCTGTCAAACCCCCCGCCATCAACCACACTCAACAAGGAGGCATTAAGTCTCCACCACCCCAGAATGAGAACACACCTCTAGTAAAATATTGGAGCCCTCCTCCGTTCATGATGGCCGTATACCAATGGCAGTTAACTGCACGAAAAGTCCTGTCTGGCTGCTCTGATGACACTTTCATGGCCAAACTTGTCAACAATCAAATAAAAATAACTACTGACTCAATTAACACCTACCATCAAATTCAAAAAATTCTCCAAGACAACAATATCGCATACCACACTCATGCACTCCCCGAGGAAAGAACTCTAAAGGTACTCCTCAGAGGGATTCCCAGCGCCTATGAAGAACAATATGTCAAAGAAGAGCTATTAAGCTTTGGATATACAATAACCCATGTTAAACAGTTCCTAAAGAACGGGCGTAGACTGCCCATGTACATAGTCACCTTTCCCAACAATCACTAAAGCAAGTCAATTTTGAACATGCAATCCCTTTTCGGCATCTCTATTATAGTCGAACCCTACAAAACCACAGGAGCAGCTCAATGTTTCTCTTGTCAGGGTTTCAGCTATTCATCTAACCACTGTTAACACGTAGCTCACTGCGTTACGTTTGGTGACTCCCACCTCACGAAGGAATGAAAAAAATCGGCTGAAACTCCCCACCCAAGTGCTAAAACTGTGGGGGTGAGCACACAGCCAACTATCGTAGATGCCCGGCCTACGTAGCCGAGATGGATCGCCTCGCGAAATCTCGCCGGATTCAAGACGCAGTCCAGCCACCCAAAACTGCTACTCCTCCGGCTTCCTCCCAAACTCAGCCAGAGCCTAGAGTACTCTCCTATGCGAACGTCACCAGAAAAGGGACTCAACCAATAGTCAACGCCCAGAGCAAATGCAAAAGAGAACTCGTAACAATTCTAACTGACACTATCACAAGGTTAGCGGGGTCTGACGACTTGAAAAACACCATCATGAAGGCACTCAACGGTCAAAGGAACTGCCAGGAAATAGGGCAGAAACTTTCAGAACTGCTTCAACTGACAACCAAACTCAATGTAGACCTAATCCTACTGAACGAGACCCATCTGAACCCGAACAAACATTTTAATCATCCAAACTACTTCATTTATCGCACAGATAGACCTACCACAGGCATTTCCAACTGTGGTGGCACAGCAAACTCGGTACGATGGGTTTTCACCCACACTCCAATCACAGTCACTACAAACTCCATAGAAAACTCAGTTTTTCACATGGACTTCAACGGGGTAGAACTGAGAGTAGGAGCCGTATACAAGAGCCCAGCCTCATCCCTACACACTCCAGACATTGACAAACTGATGGACACGAACGCCAACATAATTCTCGCTGGAGACTTAAATGCCAAAAATCCAGTTTGGCATAGCCTCTCCACAAACCAAGCCGGTCGAATCTTATTGAATCACATGGAACAACATCATTACACCATAATAGCTTAGGATACTCCGACTCACTACTCTGACATCCACAACCACTCACCTGACATCTTGGATATTGCGCTTCTACAAACCTGCAACCTACAATTTACTATCCAGAATCTGAACTATCTGTCGTCAGATCACAATCCCGTGCTACTCGATGTCAATGCAAATTCTCACCGAACCAAATCAATTATTAATAGGACTCTGAAAAACTGAAATCGTTCTCCAAGAATCAATCCACAATCCGAACCTATCACTAGCAACAACGAGCCAAATAGATTGAGCGGTAGAAAACATAACAATCATATTTCAAGAAGTATTATCCTCTACATCAACATCCATTAACATCGACCCTCACAACGACTTACGGATGGACATCAAGAATGCTCTCGCAAAAAATAAATGGTTGAGGAGGAAGTGGCAACACACCCGAGAACCGGACTTCAAACGTCAATTCCACAAGCAGTCTGAAATTGTAAGACAGAAATTTAACCACCACTGCAACTTGGAATGACACCACACCCTAGAATCTCTCAAACCAAACGACCCGAAGTTATTTAGAATCAACAGCACAGGCCTAATCATCAAAAAACCAGCTAACCACCCCTTACGTGGGCCAAACGGACTGGTGTACGATCCTAGGTTGAAAGGTAAACTTTCCGCTGCTGAACTCTAGCAAAAATTCACCTGCCCTCCTGGAATGGCCAACGTTAACCTGCAAGTCTCGGAAAAATCAGCCAAACTAAGCCAACCCTATCCACGCGACGTCCAGTCCATTACCCCCGGCGAAGTCTGGGATGTAATAAAAAGCCTACCAAAGAGAAAGGCACCAGAACCAGACCGAATTACAAATTCTGCCCTCAAGCATGCCCCGAAGAGAGCAATCCTTCATTTGACAAAAATATACAACTGTTGCCTTTGTCTAGAATACTTTCCCACCGCGTGGAAAAACGCCAACGTCATTATGATACCAAAATCTGGTAAAAACCTATTCGTTCCCACTAACCACCGAGCGATATCGCTTCTAAATTCAACGGCAAAACTCTATGAAATTCTTCTACTATCCCGACTGAGGAAGCTCACTTAAACCTTTTTAGACCCAAACAATTTGCCTTCCGACAAGGCCACTCTACTTCCAACCAATTGATCAAACTCGTGGGCGAGTTGGCAATATCCTTCAACAAGAATGAACGAACGGTTGCAGTGTTCCTTGATTATGAGAAGACATTCGATAAGGTATGGCACCAAAGCCTACTCACAAAAATTACAGACCTACAACAACCTATCCAACTTGCAAATACAATCAAATTGTTTCTAGAAAACCCACACTATAGCGTCCGCCAGAATGACTCCTTCTCAACGATTCGTGGTATTACAGAAAGAGTCCCCCAAGGATCATGCCTCTCACCACTACTGTTCAGCCTCTACATCAACAACATGCCGACATTACCCGGGATGAGGTTGAACTTATTTGCGGACAATACCATGTTCGTACACACGAGTTTGAGCAAGCAATTTGCAGCTCAAAAAATCCAGCTCCAAATCGACCTAGTCACCTCGTGGTTAAAAGATTGGAGGATCACCATCAACTAGGGGAAAATTGTTGCTGTTCTCTTCGGTGATAAACAACCCAACGATATTTGCCTAAAACTAATCAATGGAGTAGCAATCGAGTGGAGCAGCTCTGTGAAATACCTCGGTATCAAACCAGATGCTAAACTTCGATTTGCACAACATGTCAACGAAACCCGCACTAAGGCCCGTCGCATCAGAGCGACCCTGTACCCGATGCTAAACAGCAATAGCCCCATCCCCATCAGGATTAAACTCGCCATCTTGAAGATGTACATCCACTCCATACTGACATACGCAGGTCCGCTTGGGGTGCCCTGATCTCTGATCAACGATGAAAGCAACTTGAAGCTGTACAAAACATCGGTCTCCGGACAATAACCGGTCTTTCCAAGTACGTCAGGAATTCGGCCATCCGAAATTCCTTAAACATCCCGACGATACAAGAGTCAATCTCAGCGTAATCCCACAAAATGTTTCACCGAACCACAATATGTCATCACCTCCACCTCCAAAACCTTGGCCTATCCATGCAGACCATACAATGGAAAAGAAGCTGTTATGCTAAGCTATTAGATTGATCATTTAACTTATCATGTCAAGTTCAACTTCTACTGCCAGAAATGAGATATCATCTCAAAGCTCGTGTCAACAGTGGGAACACTTCCCATCATCGAACTACGCAACCCAACGCAACCAAATACTCATTTCTTCTCAAACCTTCAAACCATCAACTCTACATACACATAACTAGACACCGAAGGATGAAAGTCACAGAAGACAACCAACGACGAGCTATCAAGAAGCTCCACCGAACGACTCGAAGACGCCGGCCGGACTTTTAGTTCGTGTGCCGACGGTTGACGACTACCAGCGATCAAGACAACCATCAACGCCGGCCGGGCATTAGTTCGTGAGCCGACATTCGATGAACATTAGTGACGAAGACTTACCGGCAGCCTACGTCCCGTAAAACGGTAGAGCGACACGGAATTCCTTTGACAGCGCCGGCCGGACGAAAGACCGCGAGCCGACCAACACCAAGGGAGAACTTCGTGCCGTGACCTACCTGCATTCACCGACAGCCACCGCCCGGGGACGACCGCGGCCCGGATCCACACACACGTCCTTTTCAGGACTAACCCGACGGTCCTCCCAGAGTGCATATATTGCGATCGCACCCGCTGACCTGCTCTTGCGACAACGACACTGTATCCAACAAGCAGTCACAAGGTAGTGTATGCCTATCCCTATATTGTTCACCCCGATAGGAAGACATACCCATTTGTTGTAAAACGGTAGGGCCGCGCATATATTGCGTTCGGCCGATCCGGGACTCGAGCCTGTACTGTTCCAACACTGAACACCTGAGTCTCGCTGTCCACCTACTTTGTATAAATAATATTTAAATAGAAATAAAATGAGTATTAAAATGAAAAGAAGTATAGAGTAATTAAAAGAAATAAAAGACGAAGTAAAACGATCGTGATTAGTGATTACCTAAGAAGTCGAGTCTTCCCTTATAACTACGAGCGGTGCCTGACCTAATCGGAGCGCCGTCTCAAAATGATGTATTGTAGATTTTTTCAGGTACATAGTTTTCATAATAACAATTGTGAAAATTCATATTTAACAATTTATGTAGAATTTATTAAAAATGAATATAACCAAAATGTTCAGAAATTCTGTAATTTTTAATTATAGTGATTAATATTATATATATGATTGGTGATAAATTATTACCACTCAGAAATAAATGAAAAGAAAAAAGAAATATCAATTATTATATTGGAATTATTATGTTACATTGTTAATAACAGCTAGCAGAAGGTTTTTGAATTTGACAGACGCATAGCAGTAACAGTAATGTCACATGTGTAATCTGAATAAATACCAATGTAGAAAACGATATTTATAAGTTAAATATACGTTACTCTAATTATTATCGTATATATCGTAACTCTAAAAATTCAAAAAATTTTGAAAATCCGTAGTCACAATTTTTTTTTATAGTCATTTTTATTTTTTCGACAAAACTATCAATTTTGAGGTACTCAAGTCCAAATAGTTGGTAAAATGAGATTTTAAGACCTGGAAAAATTTAGTATAACGTTTGTCGTGCATTAATTTAACTAAATTTACATAATATTTTGTTCGTTTTCAATATTATATGTCATAAAATGAACATTCAATAAAATATAGTGTATAATATTATGTAGTAATAACTGTACCTACATGAAACTGAGCTATTATAAATAAATCATATTACATTTTAAAATATGCATAAGATCACACTAAATCATATTTATTTCTACATTTGATCTTCAATGTAATGTTAAACATTGGTAGGTACTGAGTAGGTATATAATTAATATTAAGAGTTATGTATACTACACCGAAGCTACGCTCAGAATCGTTTTATTGAATGCAATGATTTATCATTGCTTTCAAATGCAATACATCCACTAAGAGTGTCCTGCCCAGTAGCGAAGTGCATCCACTCATACTGACACACGACGAGCGAAGTGCTTCCACCCCCTACTGACCGGTTTTTTTTTTCTTAGGGGAAATGTGAGGGTGCTTTATTAGCAATACGCATAAGACGGATTAATTGGGAGTTAGACTAATAGTTTGAATTAGAAAAAGGAATGTGGAAGTTAGTACAAAAGCGAGTGGAGCGAGCAGGTATTTTAAATTTAATGAGAGAAAAAATAAATGGGCAGTCAATACGGCCAGAAAGGATATTTGAAAGGAAATTGAGATTAGTTTGGTGCCAGCGGTTAGTCAGACTGAGGAGGGAGAGTTCTTCTAGGACTGGAGGGTAGTCGTGAAGAGGACATTGAATATGAAGGGCAAAAACAGCCAGGAATAAAAATTTTCTTTGTACTCTTTCGATTGTTATTTTATGGGAGAAAGTGACTGGGGTCCAGATAACAGCAAATGTAAGAAACATATTCATTTATACTTTAGATAGTTAATTTTTCAATTTTTTCGATTTTTTTGATGAACATAAAATAAAACCCGTAAAAGCATGACTTTGTTGGAACATAATATGGTTTTTTCATTATATTTCTGTAAATAATGGTATTGAAGTCTTTAAATTTTTATATAAATTGAATTTTAATATTAACGTAAAATATTGAAGTTTTTTTTTCCAACTATTTATAGCAATGTTAATATTAAAGTGTTTTCGTAATTAAAGTATTAACCTTAGGTTAAAAAACCTGAAAGTATAATACAATGTTACAATTTCATTATTTATTTACTATTTATCATTGTTCACCTCGTAATCTTCTTGATATTCTCAACGTATATTCACGAATATCGTGTTTTATAGCTTATAACTGTAGGTATAAAATTGATATAATATGTATAGGTTATTGATATATTAAGACAATTTATATTATACACAACATAGGCATTCAATATACTAATAACGTATAAATAAATAATAAGTTATGAAGTTGCAGATTCGTATTGTTATGATTATAAGGTTAAACACATGCGTACTTACTTAAAATTATAAAAAAAGGAGGATAAAAGTTATGCAAATGACTAACAAAATTAAAATATTCGTATCGCAATTTTCGGTATTTTATAATCTATGTGTAATGGTAAGTGGCGTATGTACTTTCCATATTATGTAAAATTAATTTATATATTAATTTTTTCTAAAAGTAAAAGAGAATTTGAGAGAACCCAGAAGAAAAAACGAATATTGTGAGTCGCAATATTTGATGATGATAATAGCCAAATTCTGCATAACGGCGCTATTAACTCCTTTCCTATTTATGATATTAATCATTTTTAATAACATATTTCATTTACATTTTCGATGTGCACCATAATCACTGGTGGAACTTGAAAATGCTGGCGCAGTTGGATGAAAAACGATATGAGTGTTGAATAATTATTTATATCGATACATGTCTGTAGTGTATTACCATCTGCACGAGTATAATGTAAACTGATTAAATATCTAGAAAACGCTGAATATCATAATCATATTATGATTAAAGCACTGAAACAATCTACAAATCGCATACATATAACAGTGTTGATATCAGAGAATACAATTATTCTGTGATAATAACAAGGAATATGATATCATAGTACGAATTATTGTCACAGAATTTAACTTATTCTATGATTCTGAGTTCTGACAACACATATACATGGCAATCCATATAGCCACGTGGCAATATTATATTCTGCAGTATTTATGTATGGGTTTAGTAATATACAAGTAATACTCGTCGAGTATACATGCCCATTACTCAACCCCAAAGCCTCAAACCCATTCGTCATACAAAATCCTGTGGCCTCTATAAGTATCTACATCAATGATCGTATATCAGATGTTACATCAACCATACATTTAAAGTCATGTTGAATCTTATATACATATACGAATTTTCGGAATCGTATTTAGTCTGTTTTGGTAGCTTGTGCCTACGTTCGAAGTCTTTATATTAGCTCTATGTAAAAGGTTTTTGGCCACAAAAGGTCAATTTTCTCCGATTGATTGGATAGGGATCTTTGGGTGCCTAACCAGGTAAGGCGAATGAACCTTCGACGTGTTCGATCCATTCATTCACCGTAGCAACAATCGCTACGAGTCTGTTGACTCGTAACTATTGTTTGAGATGTTTGCATAGAGGGACACAACCCTCTCTCATTTCCAAATTCAGTAGGAGAGGCACTTCCTCCATATTACTAAGACAGTGGGCCACATCTAATCATTTTAAATCCAAAAGATCCCTCCATTCATTTAGTATCTAATAATACATAATGTTTTAAATTTTTTTTTTCTTATAGAAATGCAACCAATGTTTTTCTGCTCATGGCTTAACAGTAAATATATATTAAATTATAATATATCAATATGCTATAAGAAAAAATAAAAAACTTTTTCTAATAACACCAAGTGTTATTATGTATTAATATAAATAAAAAAACAATAATTGGCAATTAATTTAATTAGAATGAAATTTATAATTATTAAATTGAAATAAATAATAATAATGTTTTTATTATAATAATATAACATACATAATACTCAAGCCTCAATTTACAAAGTATTCACGAAATATATACGAGCCGTAAATAACAATGTATAATCGTGACCTTAAAACTTAGATTAGTATTAGTATTCATAATTACGAATCTAATTTTTACCCGAGATAATAAATACAACTATCTATAACGATATATAGTGATCTAATTCATGTTATGCTATGTCTAAATATACTTTTAAAAATAAAGTTATTACGAAATTCATGGAATTCAATTCTCGAGATATTGAATTTTAAAAAAAGGACGACCTATACACAGATAATTTTGTGATTTCATGTTAATATTTGATCACCATTTACTATAATATATCCAAATGTATCATTTTCTTTATACTTATCAAAGTGTCCAAGTTTTAATAATAAATTTAATTTATTTTAGCTATTATTGTACTTGACTTTAAGGTTTTATCAAATTTATTGTATATAGTTATAAGTATTCTGTCACCTTTGTATATATGTTTTGTAATTTAATGCCTCATTTAAATTAAATATTTATTGTTCTTATAATATAAGAATAACCGAACCAAAGATACATGAAACATTTTAATAATTGGAATTAAGAAATTTATATTTCAGAGAACAATTGTGAAAGGAACCCTTGGTATAAACGCGACCGTGGTATACTATATATTACATTTAAATAAAAACGTTTGTGTCAAAAATATTACCTTCGCGAGTTAAGCAACTGTCTTATAAAATTCTAAATTCAAAATTTGTGCAGTATACTCATAATTTAAACTTTTGGCGTGTTTGACGATTGACACAACGATGTGGTGACCATTGTTCCGATAACGTTCCGTGGTGCGCGTTTGTGCGTGTATGTACATTGTACGCGCTGCAGTAGGCTTGTTTGCACATATGATTAAAGTACCATTTTTGCAATATATAATATGTATCACTCCTCCCCAATAAATATTTTTCATGTAATATTTTGATATAAATAAACACAATGGTAAATTAGAAAAATATAGATTAAAAAATACATAATACTTTAATATGTTACAACGTTAATATATTACTAAAATACTTGGAAAATACTTGAACATGGTATACGATATGATATTTTAATAAAAACGTTCGAGTCAAAAATTATATTTAATTAACTTCGTAAGTTACGCAAGAGTCAGTCTTATGAAATTAACATTTTAAATTGTAACTCTACAGTAAAAGGGGAAAACGCTCGTAGAGGAGGCAATAAATAGGGCTGTATTCAGCACTTTTGCAATCAAAATACTTTTTTTCACGCCAAATATTCCTCCAGGGAATTCGGCTGAGTGAGTTCATGTTTATGACTATAGTGCATACTTTGTGTAAAGAAGTATAACAATAAAAAAAATTCTCAAGCTCAATGTTATGAAATGTAAGACTAAATAATATTATGTTAGGTAATCATTTTTATTGGTGAAATAAATAGTTTGAAAGTATACTATACTCATTGATAATGTTTTATTAAACAATAATTTTAGTAATCACATTAATTGGTTATATCAGATCTTATATAGGTATATGCTATCTACTAAATATTACAAAAACAATAAAAAAAATTTATTATATTATTAAGTCATTGAGAGTTTTCGTTATTAAGTTTTTCAAAAAAAAAATTACCTATTTACTTATTACTTAAAGAATTATACAACTCAAATATAAAACTTTAGATATTATTATATTATTCAGTGACACTAAAATGAAGATTCCATTAAAAAATTCTTACGGAAATATTATTTAGCCGGTTACAAGTATTTAAAATATATGCGTGACGTCAAATTTCGCCCCGTCGCATATTTCCTATACTATAGTATGTATATATTACGACTCGCAACGTTTAAATTCCTATTATAGTACCTGTAATATTAAATATTTTTGATTTTAAGTATATTCAATTTTTAAAAGGTGACGAATTTACCTTTAATTTAGTATCAATATACTAATATATATTTATACGATTATGTTTAAAATAAAAAAATTATTTTACTTTTTAGAGTATTTTCTACGTACATAATATATATATGAAATAATACCTCTATAATATTATTATTATCATCTATTAATATATTTGTTTGTTTTTTTTGTCGAATTTTTGTTACTTATAACAGTATCATAATTATTCAATAATAATATGGTTATATTTTTTAAAATTAGGTTTAGTACCTATAATATGTTTTGATATCTTGTAAATATCGTCGTCATAATTTTTTTAACTATTAACTTTCCAACATTTATAAATTTTCCACTTTGTGAAATATAAAAAATATTTTTTTTCTGAACCAATTTTAATATTGTTTTCAAGAGAAGTAGAATACATCCATAAACTGAGAACAATATTATAAAATTGTGTGTGTGTGTGTGTGTTTTTTTTAACGAATACCAAATAAAAATGCCGCCTAAATTACAAAACGCACACGCGTGGTAGGTAAATTCTCAACTACTACCTATATCCCACACGCTAAACAGTAATGTAATTTGTATTTTGAAGTAGATATTATCCTAATATTTAATAATAGTTCTTATAAACCAATAAAGTGATAACGTTTATGGTAATATTACATTTATATATAATAAATAGATTAGAAATACAAATAAATATATTAATATATCTAGATATTATTATAGAGGTTATTGAATACGTATCCTGACGTGCCGACAACCGTTTTTTCTTTTTTTGTTGTTTGAAGCCAGTTAATTGAATTAATACGTGTTCTTCCATATTCAAATTCAAATATTGTCAGAGTAAGCATCATACGCTATTACATCTTGATACTGACAAGTTACCATTAAGAGAACGAAGACAATATCGTGTTGACAAATCACAACCGGTCACTGACGACACAATACCTCCGGTCAATTTATAGCACTACATGTACAGACAAAACCGTAGTGTTAGGAACAGCTATCGTGCGTGTATTTGACGATACCTGTTTGTATCTTGTTAGATGAAGGATCGCAAGTTTCAGTAATTACTTTTGAATGTGTCGCTCATCTTGGTTTGCAGAGAAGTAAAACTCGCATGAGTGTAACAGGACTTTCGCAACAACCACTAGTAAAGATTAAGGGCACAACACACTGCATATTTGTTCATCTTTAAGCTCAAGAGCCAAAAGTTTTTGCCTCCGATATGATCGTCGTTTCGCAAATCACAAGATACACGTGAAGTGATTAATTGCCTACTTCGGTTCGTGAACAATATCGCATTTGGTCTTGGCGGATCCAAAATTTTACGTACCTGGTCTAGTTGACATGCTAATTTGAAATTATTTATACCCATAGTCTTACAGACCAATACACATGTTATTCAAATTCATTTTTTATTTTAAACATAATCATATAAATAAAATTTTGTATATTGGATTTAATTAAAGATAAATTTATGAGCTTGTAAAATGTTTATATAATTTAAATCAAAAAATCGAATATTACAGGTTCTATGAGCACTACGTTGCGAGTCGTAAAATAATTTGGAATACATTCTGCAAAGTATTTTGAATAAATATTCTGAATATTTTTTTAGGAAGTATTCAGAATATTTTTTTAAATTCTTCTAAAAATTATAATACTCTTGTCTTTTTGTATATTATACTCACTGGCGGTATTACAGTATATAATTACATGGAAAAAAATATTTAAATATCTATGTATATAAAAGTAACGGGTATGGCTTTTTCCCAATAAAATATAATCATTTTAAGAGATCTGTGTGGCAGTTTATCATTTGGTTTATTTTACTAAAACCATAATAACATAGTATTATTAACATAATTTTAACAATGAATATTAAATATATCTATAAATAAATACTTTTTAGAGGATGTTAATCAAGATAATTCTCAAATTATATGGAGTGAGTATATTTCTCAAATAATTTGTATTTGATTGAATATAAAATTATAAATTATCACTTACTTTTTATATCAAGAGTTATATTAGAAAAAATGTTTTGGTAATATAATATGCAACATTTATATTTTAAAATTAATGAGACTGCCCCATGTAATAAAAATAATATATCGTGTTTATTTTTATTTTATTTCTGGAACTAACTTTTCGGGAAGAAAGAATCGAATGGGAGTTTTGAGTGTTGAGAACATTATTGTTGGCTAAATATTGTTCTAGAATATATATTATTGTTAATAGGACGTCGTACCTACACATTTTCAATGAAAAATTTGCATAAGTATTTTCATTATTATCAACTTACGAAAATGTAAGAAATACCAAATATACGAAGGTACATTTCGATCGTCGCGTGTCAATAGGGGTGGAAACACATCGCTTATCGGATAAGATACTCATGGTGAGTTTATTTCATTCGAAAAAAAACTATTCTGAGCGCATCTTCGGTATACTATACTTAGCTATTAATACTAATGATATTATTCAGTATGTTTAACATTATCAGAACGGTATTTTCAGGGCCAATACTCGTTCGCAATATGGGATACTCCAATATAAAGGATTATCCTTCCATTTCTATATAAGTCCAGAATATACAACAGTCATATTTTGACCAATAAAGTAGCCATGTAAAAATTCCTTCAATAATATCCCGAAATATCTCAATAGAGACTAATATATTTTCACTAACAATTTAATGCACACACATATTTAATTTTAATTTTTAATTAAGTAAATAAGGTAAAAATTTTTACCTTTTTAATTTTAGACTTAACGAGTTGAAATTATTTTTATTAACTTAAAATATGGGGATTTGAGACAATTTAAATTTAATTAATTAATTAAATTAAAATTAGAAATATGCCAGACTTACCTCCTTTCCTAGATGGCTATAATATTTCTGAAAATTTTTATCAGTGCCTATTCTCATATTATATATATGTATTTATATTTTTCGTAAATTTTATGATAACGGTTACTATTATTAATATTTCGGCTACAAATAATTAATTTTTTATGTATAATTACATTTAAAAATATATTTAAATAACTATAATTTAGTTAATTCAGAATTTTTTTTTTTAAATTAAAAAATGTTTATTTATTTAGGTATAACAACTTAAAATATGCGAGTGTTTGTATAATGTCAATGCACTGAGGGTTTATTTATTTTAATTTTATAATTTACTCCATTTTACTGAAATAATTATATTATTTGATAAGTAGTATTTATTTTTTTTTAACTGCATGTAAAATGAAATTGCTTATTATTAGGCTCTATTGGCGTTGTTGAAATATATAATTTCAACAAAAAAAAATTTTCAATATTCATGGATAACTAAAACAAACGGATATAAATTTTACTAATCAAATCGAAATCGTTCTATAAGATGTGTGTGGATGTTTATCATTTGGTTAATTATACTAAAATGATAATAATATATTATTATTTATAGCAATTTAATAATGAATTTATAACATAATATATTTATACATAAATTCTTTTTAGAGGTTGTTGATTTGGATCCTGTAGAAATATGGAGTATGTAACTTTTTTTAAATAATGCAATGAAATCGTTGGCCTCATGTTATAAAAATATTATATGGTTTTTTCCTGGAATCAAATTTTGAAGATGGAGGTGTCAAGTGGGAGTTTTGATGTAAAGAACATTATTGATGGCAAAATTTCTATATATGTGTAATTAATATTGTAATTGTTTCATTTTATATTTAGTATCATTCATAGACGAAAAATAAAAATACCGATTATGATGAATATTTGTATGGATAGGAAATCAATAAACCATTTTTTTTTTTTTTTTTAACAACAGATTTCTGATTTTTAAACTTGTTATAATAATTTATTTTATTGAACAGAGCAAGACGATCCATTATTATATTCGGTCCTTGGATAAGATACTGTTATTAATTATTTTATATAATTAAATTAAAGATAAATTATTATATTTCAAAAACGATTTAGTGCTAACAATTTCCCATAATTGTTGCTAACATTAATTTTCGCTTAAGAAAACTACGGAAAAAATCCATATGTATTTAAATAAATATGAATAATATAATAAATGTAAATAAATTGATACGCTGATTAAAAATGGCTTATATACGTGTTTTTGATAAAAACATTTTATTTTAATAAATAATTTAAATTTACAGAAAAAAAATTTAAAATTTTTTTATTGGTAATTTCACAACAATAGATTTAAAGATCCATGATACGGTCACTTTTAGAAAATACTAGAAAAAAAAAATATGTTGGATATATCCCAATACCCAAATTTCAAAACTTTTAAATTCAAAAAATGAATGATTTTTTTTTTAGCCTTAAATCTAATTATTTTCCACTAAATATAGAAGTTTTTTATCAAATGTTTTAAAAACTACAAATTGATTGAACTACACTATGTTTATCTTTTCTGTAAAATAGTAATACTTGACTTTGGCTCTTTTTCTTATCAGTGTTTCAATTACCTAACCTAACCTGTACTTGATGTCTATTATAATGCATACAATTTCTTCAATGCCTATTCCGATGTATTATATATATATATAAATATATATTAGAATTCTAATTACTTTGTTAATGTCAATCTAGGAAAAATAGTACAAGAAATATTTAGTAAGTGATTATTCCCAATAATGTATATTTGATTCTATATAAATGTTATATGTATTAATTTCCTTCCGAGTTTATTAGATGAAAATCATTGGTTAATATACTCGTATATTTAAAGTTTTGTGTTTTGGAATTTTTCATAATATTATTAATTATTCCATTATGCAATTTACTCATGTGTTCCACATAAAACGATTTTACTGATCTACGAGTATAATTTAATTCAATTAATCCCGAGATAAATATAATTTGCGAAGACAAACAATAAAATTAATGATTACCGTATTTAATTTAATAAAACCTTAAACAAATAAAAAAAAAAAGGCATAATTTGAATAGATTGATTAGAAGAATTTCGAAACTAGACCCGACAAATAAACGTCTAATATTAATAACTAAACTATTATAGAATACAATTATGTGATGTACCAGTAAATCTAACATTGATTCAATAAATATTTTCAAAATATTACCCTTAAATCTATTGTAGCAGCATAGTGGCTCGACAGAAATGACTTTATCCATTGTGATCTGGCGACATAATTTAAGATGAAATCAATGAGCTTGAAAACGCGTATGTCAATAAACAAGAGCTGCTAAACAACTTTTTGACATTTAGCACTTTCGCTAAATTTCGGCATTTTTGACAAATATTGATTTTTATGGTAAACGAGCCTGTGAATCGATTGATACGTTTTTTGTCTAAATGTACTATTTTTAAGACTAAAATGCATTTATAATATTTAAAATATAAAAATATTAATATTCAATACGTTCCAATTATTTCCATTTTTTTTTTTGTTTCAAAACGTGCTATTTCCAGTAATTGAAAAAAGAAAAATTATTTTTCTTCAATTGCGATTTTTGAGAAAATTGTTATTTTTTTGGCAATAGTATGTTTTGCATAGAAATCCTTCAATTGTGATGAGACTTTTCAACTGCGTCCGTTGTGTGCGTATGTTGCATCAATCAGCTGTTCATACCCGTTCGTGTTCGAACATTAAGTTAAGGACGGCTCTTCTTCGTGGCCCTCCAATAGTACCCGGTTACCCAGCGTGGAGTAAATTTGTACAAATTTGTTCTAATTTTTCTAAAACCTATTTACTTAATGATTGTATATAATAATAATAATAATTGTATTATATTATACTATAGTGTGTACGTCATTGCGACACATCAAAAATGTATTTTTAATTGGTCACCAATGGTTCCACAGATTTATATTTGTATGTAATTATGATAATACACAAGGACATGTTTGTTTTACTGGCTTATTCAATACAGATTGGTTTAATTTTTGCGCCAAAACGGTCAATATTTTCGTTTTTAACTATGTTTCATTAATAGTGTCTATACAATATTGTCAGTTTATTGAAGTGGTGGATATTGTCTGCTAGATTTTTATATTAGCCTTTATTTGTGTCTGTTTTATAATATATAAGTATGAATACAAAACTATTGGTATTTAAGCAGTATTTTAGGTATTTTTAAAGTTTTTTATTGTTAATTCAATAATTTTTATTTTTAACTTTAGGAATATTTCTTAACTTATAACCAAGGGTGGCACCAAATAAATTTTTCTGGGTGTAAGTGTGTCAGGATCATGGCAGTAATATTATTTGGTGGGGCAATATATGCTCGTATATCATTGCCAGCCTTATAAAACTATACGATTTGGTCAATTTAACTAAAATAAATAGGTTTAACAGAATAAATGTAACATCATTTTAATATATAATAAAAACATTTTTTTACATTGTTCTGAACAGTGAAATAATATAACGTATATAAATATATATTCTAACTATAAATATTTTGTTTCTGCTAATTTAGTTCGTGCAGATAACATAGGTAAGTGATTTTTCTCAAAAAATGTATATATTATTGAATATACAATTATAAATAAATATCTAATTATTCCATATATGTTAACATTTTTAATGTGTTAGTATCATAAAAATAGGTCACTTTTAAATTCACCATTAATGGGCAGATTTTTTTTTAAATACTTAAAGTTATCAGTTATTGGTACTAACGCATGGAATTTGTAATACAATGATGATTCCTTAATACGATATTTATTATGATAATATAATTTGAGGAAAATGCATTTAAGAATGAAGTATGTTGATAATTAATACTTATACAATCATCATCTGATTATGTTTTTTCGTTATTATTTAGTGATAACAAATACGCTTTTATATGTTTTTCGCATTATTGTCTATACTATGAATTAAATCATACAATTAATTCATTGGTCTTATATAATTAAAAATACTTAACTATAATTTCATTAATATTACTCATACACAATAAAAAATGTGATACTTGAATATTTTAAGTTTGAAAGTGTATAACAAAAACTGTAAAATTCTAATACATTATACTTTTGTATTATAGATTCTGAATGAAGCGAGGAATGAATTAGTTTTACGATTATATCTTTTTTTTATTTCTGTGTACAATATTTCTACCAGAAGTACATTAATCATTACATGCTTGCTCGATTTTGTGTAGCAAATTTCATCTAGTTGGTACTTTAGAAAGGTCATTTAACGATACAATATTTTTATTAGCCTTTATAATTTTTTCCACATTTAAGTATAAAATGTTCAAATTTCGGGGAAATAGTGGATCTATAAACTTTAAATTTTCACCAAATACGTATATTAGCACATTATGAAATCAAAAAGTTTTGTAAATTTTTTTCCCAATTTCAAGTTATTTATAGTAATTTTTGGTTTTAAGTCATTTAATTTATAATAGTCTTAATTTTAGGTTTTAAGACCTGAAAAATTAATACAGTATTAAAATTAGGTCATTCTAACTACATACAATTTTAAATTGTACACTCATTTTTTAAATAAATATTATTTTGAAATGAAATGTTTTAGAATTATTGTGAAATAAATAATGGACCTATAAATTTTAAAAAATTTAACTTGACATCAAAAACCAATGTACTTACATTATAAAGGCAAAATATTTTTTTTAATTTTTACCTATTTTTTGGCTACTAATAGAAATTTTTGATTTTGAGTCATTTAATTTATACTAGGTATAATTTTCTATTTTATTAATTTTAGAAAAATTCAATTTTTGGTCTTTTTAAAAAAAAACAATATTTTTTATTTTTAAACAAAAATATAATAGTGAAGTCAGAATTTGGCAGTTGGACTTGGTTTTAATGTTATATCAAAATGAAATTTAACGATTTTTTGAATTGTTATATAAGGTATATTTTTTTATGTTTAACAACAGTGGTCTCATGGCAGCTGACTGTGTTGTCATGCGTGAGGTTCTTTCTTCGAATCACTTTGCTTCTAAATAATTTTTTGCACTTTTTTCAAATTTTTTTGTTCATTTCATTATCACATATATATATTATTAGTATAATCTGCAGTAATTATCAAGTATATCTACCGAAGTTTTGAACGGAATCGTTTTTTAGAATGAAATGATTTATCATTGCTTTAAAATTCAATATATCCACCACCAGTAAACTACCCAACGAACCTACCAATACTGAACGGTTTTTATATATTTTTTTAAAGTAAATTTTAATATCAAATGATTAAAATGGTGACTTATGTTATCTTAAAAAAGCATTCAGATTATGCTGTTTATTGACAATTAAATTATTATATATAACTAATAATAAAATATTTAACACAATACATAAATGCAGTTAATGTGATATCTCTTAATCCTATATAATATTTAGTATTAATTGTATATTAAATTGGTATCATATATTTATTTATCTATATACATTTTACAGGAGATTACTTAAATCTACAAGATCGTATGTACATTTAACAACATAATAAATTCTATAATACTAACTAATAATATAATCTAAACTTTTATAAATAACAAAACATCAGACATTTAAATACATGTACATTGTACATACATTTAAAATAAACTATTTAAAACAATTAAAGAAATAATTACAACTTATAAAAACGTTATATAATTTATAAATCAAACAATAGTTAAGACGCATAGGTCGAAAAAAAATTGAATTTAGAAGATAGAATAGGTAGACGAAAAGGTACAGTATACCTAAAATAGTAAACAAATTCCAGTTAGAAAGGATGAAAAATCTGTAGAATCAGTCAACAAACTGGTTAAAAACTAGCTACCAAATAAGCGCCAACGATCTGTAAGGCTGGGCAAAGTGAGAATATTACTTATAGGTGTATCATCTTGGGGAGACAAGGAACTTTGAATACGAAAAATAGCTTATCGTAAGAACTTCCTTTGAACCTGATTAATCATGATTGAGTCCCTAGAAGTATGAGATCCCAAAGAACAGAGACATATTCTAGTATAAACCAGACAAGGACACAGTAAAAAGCTTTCAGATAGACTGAAAACTGAAATTCTGAAATTTAGACACATTATGCTTTAAGTTAAGGTGTTTAACCCAAATGTCTAAGGGATTAAGATCCGCTTATAGTTACTCACAAGCATAGATTAGTTTAATACGCGAACACAATTTTATGTCATCTACAAATACAAGTAATTTAGCATGTAATAAAACAGATAGAGCACTATCTGATAATTACTATATAGAAGAAAAGTGGTGACAATATGGCTCCTGGAAAAACACCAGTTAAAAATATAAATACCTACTACAGATTTGGTGCCATGCATCTTTATCCATCGTATCCTATTAAAATATACAAATGTCCCTCGTGACGAAAATGTCTTGATCGTGAACATTTTCCATAGTAACTAGTATGCAGAACTCACAGTGCGCGACTACTAACTAATAACATATGATAGACGGAACTACTCGATAAATGTATTGACAATAAACATACCAATTACCCACATTGATCGAATTATATATAGAAAAAAAAAATGTATATAATATATATATTCGTCATAAATTGAATATATATACTTAAAAATGTAATATTGATAAATAATGAAAAAAACACGTCTAAAATAATATTAAAATTAATTTTACTTGATTTATTTATTTAATTGGCATTATTATTTGTATTATCTATTTCTCATTTTTATTTAAAATAAATAAATTAATTTTTTGAAGAAAAATGGACAATGGAGGAATTAAAAATGGATTTCACGCTTAAATGTGATCTATTCCGAAATAGCATATACGTCGAAACATCCACGCCAAAACGGCCACGCTTAAATGGCCAGGCCGAAACGTCCGATTCCGCTAGTTTTAATAGGTTAACGCTCTAAGAAATTTGAAGGGCTCAGGACCACGTTACAGGACGGCGCAAAGCTAGACACCACAATATACTAACACACGGAAAAGTTCTTGGTAGTTAAATTCAATACAATATACATGAGTATATGCTGAAGTTAGTACACGATGCCAAACAGTTGACTGCAACACTAAGAGTTCAAACGCAATCAATTCACGATATTAGCTGAACAGAATAAAAAAATCGACGCCAAAAACACTCAAGTAGTAAATAAAAAAAAACGAGAGAACATAATTTACAATATATAATGATAAGAACTATATACGTGTTTTGATATATTTTTAGGTATTGTCAATATTATAAAAATGTTGTACTTATATGACACTGATATATAAATTAAGGTTAATTAAACCACTATTTTGGTATAGCTGAGTGCCACCTGGGTCTAATATAATCTATTTTGTTAAACCACCAAAATCATTTAAAAATAGTACTAGAGGAAATCAAAAAAAAAAAAATAAAAATCTGTTGAGTGTCTCTGGTTAAATATACTTATAAATATAACAAAAGATATTAAATGGAATTGATATTATCAATTTTAAAAATAAAAATTATATAAATAAAAAATAATAGTTCAAGACACTTTATAAACGTTAATTTAGTTTAAATTATTTATATAATATAAATGTATATACAAATAACATTATAATTGAATTTTTAATTTAATAATATATACTTTCTGTTTTTACAGATTTATGTTATAGTAAGAAGATTTTAACTTTATAATATATATTAATTTTAGATAATATTGTTCATAAATTAGGTTATTAATATTTTTTTTTTCGAACGGAATTCCCGAATGACCTTTTTACCGAAAATCCGTAAACACAAAAAAAAAAATTCTGGTTTTGACGACGACAGACGATCTATACATATTGCTCGATAAATTATAATCGGCCGGCTATCAAATCAATTAAGATAACATGATCAAATGACTTAGATAAGATAATATTAATAATAATATATTATTGATATATACGTCAGTAAATCGTTGTGTTTCGCCAGTGCAATTGTATTCATTATAGTTGTTGGACCTTACTGTTTTTGTCATATTTGATACATGTTTTTTTATTTTTTTTTTTTTATTTCTTTATCATGACTAGAAATTAAAATTTAGGGCAAAAAAAAATTAATTTATGATGGTTTTATGTACTTGCGGTCTAAATTACCAATCAACGGCAAAACAATCTGGGATTGTCAGAAATTACGTCGTAGAGAGTGCAAAGTGAGGACTATTACTCCGTTTAATATTACTGAAAATAAACATCATTTCGTAAAAGAACCAACATTGGACGAACACGAATATGTGCCTAACCAAGAAGAGTGTGAAACAGAGATCGTCATATATTCCTTGAAACGGAAGACTAAGGACCAACCGCAGCAGCCACTCGCCCAAATATTACGTACATAGCTGGCTAGACTAACTGACGGGGTTCTGAGTCAACTACCTAAACGTGATAATTTGAAAAAATCTATGCATAAAAACCGGAGGTATTTAATTGTTTTCTATATTGATTCGAATGCATGTTTATTTTAATTACTTTGCAAGGAAAAATTTGCAGCCCAATACAAAAACACTTTCTGACCTTGGTACTCATCCCGATCGCTATCAGAAGACGTTTACAGGTGATAAATTTCTGATTGACAATTCGCTTGATGTTGATGCTGTGAGTGAAGATAGAGTCGTTGTGTTCTCGACTCAGAGAAATTTAGAATTATTGGCTAGGAGTGACTGTTGTTTTTTATACGGGACTTTTAAGGTTCGATCATTCTTTTCATAATAATACTTTTCATTATACTTTTCATAATTTTATACTATTATACTAAATCACTATTATATATAACTAAGAGAGTCCCACCATTTTCATACAAGTTTTTACAATCCTTGGGACATATCAACAATGGGCGTTCATAACACAGTTGCTGCTGTACCATTTGTATATGCACTTTTGTCATCAAAAGAGGTTGGTCAGTATGCCCTATTTTGATGAGTACAGTTTTGTTGGTGTTTTGGCTAGTATTATGACTAACTTTGAAAAAGCTATCATTAATGCCTGTGAAGAAGTTTTTTTAAACTCTCCTCTTAGTTATAGCTTTTTTCATCTCAGTCAGTCAGTTTATCGACAAATACAGTCTGTTGGTCTTCAAGCAGCATACACTGACCCCAATGAACGCTCATTGAAAGTCTATGCTCATATGATGCTAGCTTTGGCATTCGTGTCTCTAGCTGACGTCCTTCGCATTTTCTCGCTGTTAAAAAATAATGCGCCTAAAGACTTACTACCAATTTTTGAATATTTTGAAAACAATTTTATCTTGGACTGCCAACGCGATTAAGGAGAAGAGGCATTTTTCCACGTTATCCACCAGTAATTTGGAACCAGCACCAAGCAGCTCTGGCTGGTTCACATAAAACAAATAATGTAAGCGAGGGATGGCAAATCGCATCCAGCTCGTTATCAGCAAAATTCATCCTTTACTCTGCTGTTGGTGAATTTTAAAAAGAACAAGACGATGCGGAGATAATGATTACAGAGCTGAGTCTAGAACGAAAAGTTCGAGCGGTACCGAAAATAAAATGGCATGATTTTTAAAAGCAAATTATAGACATTGTGAGTGATTTTGACACATATGGAGAGTTGAAATTTCTACGAGTAATCGCGCACAATATTGGTTGTAAAATTTAATTTTATTATTATTATTATGAATAATAGCCGCACAACGTAACTACAGCACTTATTATTTTATTTATTAATTTTTTTTTTTATATAATATATATATTATCAATTTTAAAATATCACACTACAACATTTATGTTTACATTCAATTATTAATTTATTTCTATTTTTCGCATAGGTAAAAATATCGTTTGGGAAAAATATCGTTCGGAAAAAACGTCATTCGAAAATTTCGATTCGGGAAAAAGGCATTTGAGAAAATAGGTTTCGAGTTTACGGACTTTCGGGGAAAATACGATTCGGGAAAAATACCATTTGGGAAAAAGGTCATTAAAGAATTTCTATTGGGGAAAGAGGGCGGGTACCCATAAATTATATATTAACAAATTCACTCACAATATAATTATTATTAACAGCGGAATTAAAAAAAGATGGCTTTAATACTAATTTAGAAATTGGTAAGTAAAATTGATATGTATATCTTGGGTATATATATATAGGGGGGATGAAAATGTGGTCGGAAGATCAGTAAAGAAAATGTATTTGGACAGAAAGAGGAGGAAGACCGAAAAAGGGTTGAAAGGATGTATTAGCGAGTGATATGGAGGTCTAAGTATATGGTATGTGAAGAAGATACTAGAGATAGATATGTGGAAATGTAAGATTAGAGTGGCCGACCCCTAAAAAGACTAAAATAGATGTAGAAAGATGTAAAAAAGTTTTATACGGTCACAATGTATGTAGTATGAAGAACCTAATAAATGCAGGGAATTTACAAAATAATGTATAAATAGTTGTTATAACAACCGATTTATATATTTTTTTAATTACAAATTTTAAGGTTGATCGTTAAAATTATATTCAACATAAACATAATACAGTTATAATCGTATAACTAATGTTAGTTAGCAGTACAGTACCAAACCTCGTTCGGTGCGGTTGTGTTTATCTTGCGTCCCGTCCGATAACGTTTTGCTAATCTCGTTCAATTTTAAATAATATAATGTAATGGTTTTGTGCGCATTTTGTTCATTAACTATCAACAGAAACCAACTCTCTATCTTTGTATTTTACTTTTTTATAAAAGTTGTGTCTATTACAAATTCGTTATTCAATTCTAATTTGTGGAAGTGCTCGATCTATTCTGATAACATGACTCCAACTAGTTCAAAAAATTCTGATAGTGTAAGGCTGGACAAACTCATAAAGTTAGTTAAATCTTTAGAAAATAATATTACCCAGTAAGAATCAAATATTTCTAAAAAACTAGATGAGACCTTACAGTCATTGAACGATGTTGTTCTAATAATATTTTAAAAGAAAAAAATCACAGTTCTAGAAAAAAAAATTACGGATATTGAACATATTGGCTTATGTAGTGAAGTATCTGATAGAGGTCGTCGCAAATGAAATATTATTATTTTTAATGCTCCGGAATCCACTTCCAATAGTGTTTCTGATGACTTAAATCTGGTAAATTCAGTTTTTTATTCATTAAACTTAGCCATAAAAGCTTTAAATACTATACGTCTTAGAAATCATAATAACAAATGTCGTCCGCTTAGGGAAAATCTTCCTGATGTTAATTGTGTTAGTTAGATCCTTAAAGCAAAGTCTAAACTCCGGAATTTCGATACTCTAAAACATCTTAACATTTATATCGACAAAACTAAGTTTCAACAAGAAAAATTCAAAGCAATTTGGAATATGTTGTCGGAAAGGAAAAGTAGCGGTGAATCAAATATTTGAATCGGATACATTAAAGGCCTACCAAAAATAATTTCAAAAAACTAAACAATCCACGCCCATCCAATGTCAATAAAGATTCCACATTGTTCATATTTAACTATAATTGTAACATTAATTTTGTCCTTAATAATAAGTTAAACGATAAATATATTAATTTTGTAGGGTACCCAAAACGTTCGTGGTTTACGAACAAAATTAGATATATTACGTTGTAATTGTTCACTGTTCGATTTCGACTATTGTATATTAACTGAAACCTGGTTAACTTCTGATTTCTGTGATACCGAAATAAGTTTTACTGGTTATTAGTTATTCCGCTTCGATAGGAATGAAAATACTAGTTCGTACTGTAGAGGTGGTGGTATTCTAATCGCAATTAAAAATAAACACGCAAAAGTGTTATATGTGCCATTGAATAATATCGAACAACTTTTCATTTCAGTATCAGTCGGTAATAAGAAACTAATTTTAGGTGCAGTCTACATCCCTTCATTAAGTAGTGTTGACATTTTTGATAATCATATACAATCAGTTGAATTTCTTCAAATGAAATACACTGATCACGAATTTATTATTGCTGGCCACTTTAACTTGGCATCAGCTCGTAGCGATTTTAATTTTATTCTAATTTCGGTGTTACATTTTCTCCTATCACTGCTCAATCTGACTCTACTTTATTCGAATATTTATATTTCAATTTTCGTCAATTCAATCGTATACTTAATTATACTAATTCTTTATTAGATCTAGTTTTCTCATCACTTTCAGTGTTGTCGGTCTCCTTATCGTTAGACCCAATCGTTCCTATTGACAATTATCACCCACCGTTAATTATTAATTCCAAAGTGCCACGTCTTTTCAATACTCTTTCTCACAAAAACGTATTTTGGAATTTTAAAAAAGCAAAATTTATAGATATTATTAATGAATTAAATTCGATTAACTGGTCATTAACTTTTTTAAATTTAGATATTAACACAACTGTTGGTAAATTTAATTTTATCTATCACAACATCTTGCTGAAACATGTTCCCATTTTTTCTTTTAGTTATAATTCATTTCCAATGTGGTTTAACAAAGAATTAAGACTTTTAATAAAAGATAAAAAAGGGCCCATTTAAAATTTAGAAAATCTAAAAACAATTCTGATTATATTACTTTCTCAAATCTCCGACTTCGATGTAAGCAACTATTTCAATCTTGTTATACTGACTTCATATCTAAGACACAACTATCATTAATCAGTAAACCTAAACAGTTCTGGAAACTTATTAAAGACCGTAAACAATTAAATACCTTTTCATGAGTCATGTTCTTAAATAATAAAACTGCGCTAGAGCAATTAAATATTTCTAATTTATTTGCAGAACACTTCTCTTCAGCCTACTCACATCATTCTCCAACAACTGATAGTTTAAATGTAACAAAACCGATTGTATTAACCTCTCGAAATACGATATTAATATCCAAGAAGTTTTTTTAGCACTAGAAAAGTGCAAATTGAAAATCTCAGCTGGTTCTGACGATATTCCTAAGATTGTTCTTAACAAATGTAGGTATGCTTTAATGCTTCCTTAACTTTATCTTTTTTCCCTGTCACTATCTTCAGGTATATTTCCTGAATTATGGAAATCTTCTTATATCCAACCTGTTTTTAAAAATGGCGATCGTTCTAATATTATAAACTATAGACCTATCAATATTATGTCTGCTATTTCTAAACTGTTTGAATCAATTTTACTTCCAAAACTTAACTTCTCATTTTCTAAATATATAATACCACGACAATATGGATCCTATCCACATACTTCTACTTTCTCTAATTTAGATTCTTATCATAAATATCTAATGGATTCTGTCGAGAAAGGTAATCAGATGGATGCAGTATATATTGATATCAGTAAAGCATTTGATACTATTAACCACGCTATACTGATTCACAAATTAGAATTGATGGGTGTTAATAATAATATGTTAATATGGTTCAGCTCATATATTTCATTAAGGTCTCATATAATAAGACTTAACGAACATATTTCAAATAATATTTTAGTCCCCTCTGGTGTTCTACAGGGGGGGGGGTCATATTTCCCCATTACTGTTTATTTTGTACATAAACGATGTAGGCTTAATCTTTAAACATGTACATTTTAACATGTATGCGAATGATTTAAAATTATACTATAATATTAATTCCTTGAATGATAGCTCCAAATTGCAATAGGACTTTAATCATTTTAGAAATTTGTATGATAACAATGGTCTACAAATCAACACTAAGAAATGTAATTCCATTTCATTTTATCGAAATAAATCACATTTTAATACAGATTACTTCTTTGATAACATTCTACTACCCAAATTCAACTCAATTAAAGATCTTGAAATTATTTTTTCAAGTTCACTTTCATTTTCAATGCACATTAAATTAATAATAATAAAAGCAACACGGTAGCTTGGCTTCATTATTAGAAACATTTGTGACTATAACAACATTTTATCTCTGAAAACTCTATATTTTTCTCTAGTTCGTTCCTCATTTGAATATAGTTCCATCTTATAGAACCCCTATCAACTTGTCTGGATAAATAAAATCGAAAGAGTTCAGAATAAATTTCTAAGATACATTAACCTTAAATTACCTAATAATTGCATAATTACTGACCATTGTTACAAACCCCTTATGAGATTAGTAAATATCAACCTTTGAGTGCAAGACGTTTATATTTTGACGTCATTTTTATTTAAAAAAATTTGCATGGCTTTATAAATGATAGCTTTCTTCTTAGTCTAATAAATATATCAGTTCCTGTATTTAGTTCTAGAAACCGAACAACATTTTATATTACTAAGCACAAAACTTTTTACGGCTTTTTATCTCTCATTAACAGAGCACTATTTTCCTGTAATAATCTACAAAAGAAATTTGATATTTTTCTTTCCTTTTAAAGTGTGATACAAATTAGTATATTATTTTTTTAAATTTTTTATTTCTTCTCTTTTATACATTATATTACACTAACTTATATTATTTAAGTTAATAGATTTATATTATTATATCGTATTATATCGTATATTTCTACTATTTTTGTGTTACTGTATATTATAAATGTATTGTATTTTGTATTTTCTGTACTGAATTGTTTCCGGGAGTGTATTTCATATAAATAAATAATCATATAACTAATGTTGAAGCATTTATAGAATGCAATGATTTATCCATGTACGCGTTCTAATCTAAAGTAATAATAATACACTATCCTGTTAAAGACCGAAGGGACTATTTATTGAACATACAATTAAATTATCTAGATTTTGACATATATATATATTATTTGATAATAACCAATTAATTAATTAAAATATTTTTTGATGTTTAAGAAAATACTGTATATGGGCAAAATTTATCACTTGTAACAAGAGGCCAAGGTATTGTATTTATAAGGCAATTCTTCTAAATATTTCATTATATATAATATACAATATACATAATTTATCCAATTTCAAAACTCAAAAATAATCAAACTAAGTCGGTCTGTTTTGGCAGTATTCATCGACGAGACACGTATGACACGGACGACACAAATATAGGAATTGGTAGGCAAAAGAAACAACAAAGACCACCATGAGGTAGTTATGAGTTAAAATTGCCTGAGGGCGTTTATTAATAAGTACAGATAGGTATATCCGAGGTGTAGCTCATTTACACAAAAAAAAAAAAAAAAAAAAAAAAAAAAAAAAAAAAAAAAAAAAAAAAAAAAAAACAAAAAAAAAAAAAAAATACAGAAACAGAAAGAAAACTATTTGTGTAGTGTCGTAATACCATGAGGGGTATAAAGAAAAAACACAAACATGACAAAGTTTTATAGGTGTGAATTGTTTTGTGACACAAGAAACAGGGAAAAATCAAAATAAATAAATAATTAAAAAAAATTATGTGAAACATGACTCATACAGGAGTTGAACGGAGCGAACAAAAAAAGATCAAGTTCGAAGAAACGGTAAGAGACGAAAGAGAGCTCACTAACCGACGACCGTCCACACAACCCGCGTTGGTTGCGACGCGATCATACTGTGGTGACGCGTTCTGCGATCTACCGATTTTAACAGGTAATAGCGTAACGGCGGCCTGTCGACGATGTTTACATCGTTAACCGGCCGCGTGCCGCGTCAAAATTAGTAGCTATATTTTTAATATTAACGAAATTAGTAGAAGATATCCAGATTATGACATAGAATATTATTGAAAAAAAAAATAAACACGTAAATGATTAAATCTAATTTGAATGAATTCAAAAAATTGAATTGAAAATGAATTCAATTTGAATGAAAATACAATCATGGAAAACATATAGAAGCATAGCCTAGAAGTAGAAGACACGGAGTTTGAATGAGTAAACAATATTAAATATTAGTGTTTAAATAACGGCACTGGCTTATCCTTACACAGAAATTCAGATTATATTATACAATACCATCGACTAACAAATGTTTTTTTTTTTCTTAAATATAATATTTAAATCTATTATATCAGTAAGAACAAGTTGAGACTGTACAATTCGTACTATTTATCTATATTCATGCAAAACAAACGCTACGACAGAATTGGATGAATGTAATAATAAAAATAATAATATGATCTTTATGTCAAAAATTATAAATAACACGATTAATAATAATTACAAATAATTAAAAGTAGGCATGCTTTCTAACCCAACCTCTAAGAAAACTAGTCTTAGGTTGGGTGAGTATTGATGATGTTACATTATAATTATATATTAGTTAAATGATAATAATAAAATGCAAAATTAAATCTATAAATAAATACGATTACACATAATAAATATGTATTAGTTAAATGTTATAAAAATTAATTAATTTATAATAATTTTTTTAATGCACAACTTAAAGTTACTAACAGAAGGAAAATAGTCGATATCAATATTTTTATCATGTAGTTGATTAATTCCTATGTTCAAGGGTGACATTAATCCAAATAACTTATTACATTTATGAGGGTATACATTGTTTTTTTTCCCTAGGGCTAGTATTAAAATTATGATTATGTTTATTTATAAAGTGTTTAGGTTTATATAATAATAGAAATAAGTGATTTCTATGTAGTATTGATAGACTATTCACATTTAACAGTTTATAAAAATCGATAGTTGGATAGTGAGATATTAAAGAGCCAATAGTGACATATAATAACAAAATATAAGTTATAGCCTAGAAATATTTAAGAGACAAACCAAACACAAAAAATTAGACCTATGAATATCCAAAACGTGGAACGAAGCATTAATCATAATGTGGGTAGATGTTATTGACATCATTTCAACAATGAAATGTAGGAGAATAAATTGTGTAGGTAATTTAGAGAAAAAAACATGATTAACAAGTAACAATATGGATACTGGGGAATAAAATACCCCTAGGTTTCTTCAATAGTTCCACATTTGGTGGTAGTAATTGAATTATTATTTATGTTAGAGTAAATATATACTTAATATTAATAATATTGTTATTTTGTTCTTTTTAGTGATTACCACCACACGTAAGTGCCACTATCAGTATTTATTAATCATATTTAAATATTGACAATATCGTTGTAAAAACTAATAATTTTATAAAAATATAAAAAAAAAAAAATAGTAAGGTGAATAAATACTTTTTATAAATAATAAATTACTTCCAGCTTTTTTTTATTTCCTACTATTTTTTTAACCTTCAAAAAAATAATCAATATTCTATTGTTTTCCCACATCAGCTTTGTTATAAATGTAATATATTCGATATCTCAGGCATTCTGTAGCTTTTCGGTCCCATTGACTTGTTAGTAAATATTTGTTAATACATTTCTCAAGTCACTCAATCTGAAAATTTGATCGTGGGGAACGATTATCTGACGCTTTGCTGTAAGATAAACCATGAATAACTGCTTGTATTATCTTTCATCTAAATCCCATGCTATTTTAGCAGTTCTTAAATATATTAACTCATTGAATACCATTCTAAAAAACTAAATCTTTAGCAAGCACACTTTATTTCAATGAAATCCAATTATTTGTTTCTAATACTTCCCACTCGCTGTTTACATAAAAATGTATTATACTCGTATCACTATCAAATTAAAAATTACTATCGTTATAAAACAAATAAATGTATGCAACCATTTTCTCGATGGTATTGAACTTCCTTACATTTGAAAAATACTTATATTCCTATAAAACTGAGAAATCAGCATTTTTATTTAGTTTATTTATTTATTTAGCATACTAAAATAATAATCAAAAAATAATAATTCTAACTTCTTCTTTAAACAAAATAATGAGATTCACTGTCGTGTGGGGGCACTTATATATATATGTACAATTAAAGCTTCTTTGATTTACACAGATTTATAAATATATAATGTGTATATATATATATATATATATAAATATATAACAATAGTAGGTATTTTTTTGATTTATACAGATGTATATTATGTATACAGTATTTTTCTCATTTACGACATAAATAATAAAAAATAACAACGATAAAATAAAAATAAATTACTTAAAATGTGTATGTTTTAAACAATATGATAAATCTGAAAATAAATCTTTCACATGTTAATTTAAAATGGCAATACCTATTTTAGTTAATTATAGATCCCAAAACACAATGTAAATGTTAAAATGCCTATGTATATTATCAGCAAATACTGATTTTAAAATTAAAAATTTATTTTTATTTTATTAAATACATTTATATTTAATAAATAGTAAGGTATATTGAAAGCGTTATAAAATAGTCCAAAATGTGTATTTATTTTCACCCTAGCTTGAAAAATACATAATTATAATGTGAGACTACCTGGTTAAACAATTACATTTTATACATTGTTTGCGCCAATATGTCGTATATTACGCACATTTCAATTACAATATCGGTTGTGTTAATACGCGATAAACCGGCCGGCGATTATTTACTCCTCTTCCATTCAAACCATTTAAAATTGTTCACCGTTGTTTTTAATTATTATGTCATTACTGTGGTTACCATATCTGTTGTTTTGTTTTCGTGAATTATTATTTTGAAACTGTTAATTATTATTTTATGGGAATAGTTTTCGCTCGACCCGTCGCCAGTGGCGTCATTTGGGGGGGGGGGGGGCAGGATGGGGCATATGCCCCACCCTAAGATTAATGTGGGGCCGACTAATTTTTGCGGGCCCGATTGATTTTTAAAGCTTAAAAGCTTATCGGAAATTTTAAGGGGACAGGCAAGGGTATACCTACATCGCGAAGAATGCGAAGGGCCAGTCAAAATTATTTTGCCCCCGCCTAGTAAAACCTGAAATGACGCCACTGCCCGTCGCCGCATATATTAATCGTGCACTTTTTTTTTTTTTTGTATTTTCATTTTGTTCTCGTTCAGTGTTCGCCCAGTGAGGCGACATGTACCTATTTAAATTTATTTGTTTTTGTGTTCGCCATCCTGTCCCGTCATTGAAACGAACGATCATTGTTTAATATAATAAATTCAACGGTTTCATACAAAACAAAACCTACGTGTTGTTTTTATTGCAATTACATCCTTGAGTCGTTCATTAAACGCCACCACCATCACCATCACCTCATCGAATCGGTCTGTCGAAATTAAGGTACCTTCTACCTACCTACTATTCTTAATATTTATAATATAACTTTGGGCGGAGAACACCGTCAATATCAATATTGAACGTAGCTGTGTGTCTGCCGTCGATATTCGTGCGGTCACGCGTAAGTCCGTCCAGGTCGTCGAGTCGGTCAGTTCCATTCACAGAACCCGAAACCGCTCTCCGGGCTGTTCTTAAAATAACTAAATTGTATCATCCTTGTTTCCGTAATATTAAATTATCGTTTCACATTTCCCATCCTTGTCATTGTCGTCGTTGCTCGTCTTCTGACGCCTCCTCGAATAATATATCGTAAGGTGCAAGTAATTTAGGTGGCCTATCCACCAGGTTTGTACGGCGTCGGTTATTTAAGTTGCCTGACCGATAACCTGTACGGCACGTATAATGAGTTGCCTATTCGGGAAAATTTCAGGCGAGATATATATATATATTTCTCTTAGTTTATCGTGTGGCCAAGGCCACTGGTCCTTCGGTGCGCGCTCCACGAGCAAACATTTTTTAATATTAGCTATAATATATTTACAATGACATTTTATTTTTTATGTAAATTTTAATATTTTTGAATATATTAAAAAGTATTGTTTATTATATTTTAGCTCATGGTACATCCTATTATCAAATGTTAAAGAAATATAATGGTATGATTCACAATATTTTTAATTTCTAAAAATAAATAAATACATAAACATTGACCTATGGACGTATTTATAGAATAAACGATAGTTTACAATGATATTCCTCTTTTATTGTATTTACCATAACCTGGGGTACCTATGTGAAAATCACTTATACAATTAAAATTTCCATTGATATAAATATCATATTACCTTTTAATCTTTTAAAATTTATCATAAAAATTATTGAATTCAAAAGTAGAATTTGAAATAAATACCACACAATTTTAAATAAATTACAATTAATACATTTCCAATATCATTAATCTTATGGAAAATTAAAAAATAAATTTTGTTTAACACATTGATGGACAGCAGGCCAAATTACTGTTATAGCGGTAATAATAAAAATTGATGTCGGGGTTAATTTTTGAAAATCACTTCTATAGCAGTAGTATGAAAATAGTCCTTAAAATTTCATAATTGCTATAGCAGTAATATTTTAAATGCAATCATATGATTGAAGAATTTCGACTGACCCTATAGATTCCAAAAGTCCAACGAGCACTAAAAAATTGAAATCAAAAACACCCTTTTTCTATTTATAGTTTATGTAAATAAATAATGTAATACCCAATAAGTCCTCCCTCTGTATTGTTTGGTTTTTATCAATAATATTTTATCGTATTTTCAATAATACAAGATAAATCATGGATAATAAACATTAGTACAAGCAATACTGCTTTGATTTAATACGAGTAAGGTACATTATTATTTATACGTGTGCGATTTTTCATGTTTTCAATATAAGCTCGCCACCAAGTAAAATTATATAGTATTTAGATGACGACTACGATTCGAGTGGTTCTGTTTTTGACGATTCTGATGCAGATTCTAATTTTAACCCAAATGAAAGTCAATCTATGCAACGTTCTTAAGTAAGCTCACCAAATTTATTCTCTACAGGTCCATCCACTATTTTTACAACACAACTTCCCATACATTTATCAGATGATGAAAATTCAATCGAGGTAACTAGCTCATCCAGTGAAGGAAGTGATAGTGATTTTTCTAATTCTCTTGAGTGTGTAAATTATCACAAATATATATACGATTTTCAATTTGACCCTGAATATTCCAGAACTCAAATTAGTATACCAGAATCTACTCAATAGTCTTCTATAGATTTATTCCGTAAAATTTGAACAAATAAGATTTATGATATTATTATTCATTCAAAAAATAATTACAGTCAAAAAATAACATCACAAAATAAACCACATAATAAAATTTCTCGAAAATTATCTTCAAAGCAACTAACAAAGAAGAAATTGAAAAATTTTTAAGACCATGTTTACTGTTTAGCTCTGCTAAATTTTCTGTAATGAGAGATGCATTTTCCAACAATCCATTATATTATCATTCAAATAGTAGGTATACATTGTCAGGGAAGAGATTTGAACAGCTTTTGAATAGTTTTAGTGTTGAATATTCAAGAAGAAGTGTGGAAGCTGAAGGTCCAATGCAAAAGCTCAAACCTCTTTCAAAATATTGATTTATAATTTTCAAAATGCATTTCAGCCAGAAATTAGCCTATATTTAGATGAATCGTTAATATTACATCGTAGTAGAGTGGGTTTTAGATAATTCATCAAAGAAAAACAGGCTAAGTATAAAATTAAACTTTTGAATTGTGTAGTTCTGATAGCTATGTTTTGAATATAGAAATGTAAAAAGGAAAGAGTCTACTCGTTTCTCAAACTTCGAAAATCGATAGCCTAGTATTAAGACTTATGTTTCCATATTTAAATAAGGTACATAATTTGTATATGGATAATTATTATCACGGTGTAGCCTTATCAAATTTATTGCTTGAAAAAAAAAACACATACCACTGAAACACTAAGAAGTAATCCAAAAAGTAATCCAAAAGACGTGGTTCAAAAGAAATTAAAAAAAGGTAAACACATTTGGAAATTCAAAAGTACTGTTTACGTTTCAAAATGGAAATACAAGAGGGATGTGTTTTGAATTACGACGAAGTACCAGCCAAAAAAAATTTTATCAAATAATAAATATGGTTAAGAAAAGCTCAAACAATTTAAATAGTTAAATACAATGATTTTATGAGTGGTGTAGACAGTTCCCATCAAATGATTAGTTATGATTCAGGTCCTCGTAATTTATCGAAATAGTACAAGAAAGTTATATTTCATTTATTGGATATTGCTGTTTGGAATACTTTTTATATTTACAAAATATATTTCAAAAAAACCAGATGATTGGTTCATAGATTTTAGAGACTCAATTATAAAGGACTCAATTATATATTCCCCAAAATGTTACAGCAATTTAACTTTTTTATTTGAAAACAAAGAAACCTAAACAATCAACCATATTAAGTGATCGTGGAGATCATTACGAAGAAACTATTTCTCTTCCACCGGATTATAAATTAAATAAAAAAAAAAATTTCAAAAACTGTATCCAATACTACAAAAGCAAAATTAGAAAACAAAATCAATTCCAATACAAGATGTGTCCTGTTGCCCTGTGCCCACACTGCTTTGAAAAATATCACTTTCAATGACAGTGAAAATTACGAGAAATATAAATAAAGTTTTAAACAATTTGTTTTTTTTCTACAAAAATAATATCAATTTTATTTGATACGAATGACATTTTATTTTATTTTATATTTTCAGATAATAATGTTCAATATTTTGTTTTTTTCAGTTTTATGCTTATTTGTATGATGAAAATTTTAATAAAAAAAATATACTATTCTGTTTAATTTTAATATATAAACAATAATCTTATACTAATATACCGCTATATTTTAAGTTGTGTATTCGATATGTGAAACAAGATAGTGTCTAATTACTATTATTGGGGAAAATCAATTTTGAAAACGTTTACTGCTATAGTAGGAATTTAAGTTTTTTAATATTAAAATATTAATAAAATATATAATAAACATGATTGCTATAGCAGTATAATAAATATTACATAATATATATATGATAAGTGACAATCTAAAGTAGGGTTTGGTAAAATATTATTTTCTCAAGTGTCCATCAACGTGTTAATGTTTATTTTTAGGCACTCCTGTAATATATATGTTTTTAAATGATAATATAAAATTGCCTATTTAAATTAAATCTACTTTTAAATTGTATACGCTTTTCCATAAATTTCATTAATTTATATTAAACGCCTGCAATTCCGGCGCTATTATACTACATAATTCATATATAACATTTTATACTTAAAAAGCTCACATTAAATTTTCTTAATTAATGTTTTAACTACATATTAATTTTTTATTTTTCGATGAACACGTAGAACAGATAATGGATTTTTCGTTGTAGTACCATAAATAATGGTCTTATAGTTTTTAATTTTTCAAATTAAAAGAATTTAAATACAATATTAACATAAAAGATTTTAAAAATTCCCCTCCCTCTCTAATTTTTAATTATTTATAGCGAATTATTAATATTGAAGATTTTTCATCTTTAATTTTAAGTTAAAATCTGAAGTTCATGTGACTAATCGTGTTAAAAAAATCTCAAAAATCGGTAAAAATGATTCAATTATTATATTGTTCGACAAACATTATTTATTTGTGAAAATGTTTTCAAATGATGGGAAATTGAGCCATGCGTTAAGAGCATTTGGAGGAAGTAGTATTGTCTGCGCGATGGGTAACACTTAACGCACGGCGAGAATTTTTACCAAAAACATATACACCAGAAGCGGCCAGCAAGAAAAGTCTTGCGAGCCGTAAAATATAATGAAAAATATATTAGAGTCAAGAGTAGAACATAGGCATGCCACAAATACGTTAATTTTTTTTAAAAAATACATATTAATATATTATAAATTTAAAAACATATTTTTTTTTTTCATTAATTGTAAAAACTCAAATTATATTTTAATAATTGTAACATTTTCAAATACATATTTTTATATTAATATTTAAAACTTTTGTATTATATTAGTAAAAGATGTATTGCATCTTAAGTGGTAAGACGCGATCCGCATGCGGCTCGCGAGCCACAGTTTGACCATACCTGGTGTATACGGTACAGCCAGCAAAATTAGACAGACGATCGTCGCACCTCCGGTGTAATTTTTTTTGATAGGACCAACTAAACTACTATTGCGCTAAATATAACTTTAAAATCTACAGATATCATTTTATACTTGTTATTGAATATATATATAGATTTTATGTGATATGCGTGTATCATATAAATCAAAACTGATTTTTTAAATTCAAATTGATTTATTAAAATAATATGTATAGGTACATGTTATAGAAACGTAATAATAAATATATTATAAAAACAAAACAATTTACGAAAAAAAATAATATTTTTTTACGATAAAAAAAAAAAAACACATTTACATTAAAATAAAAATGCATCGTCTTCATCTTTGCTGTTACTGATTGTTTCTAAAATATCATCTAAATCCTTCTTTAATGAAGTCCACGTTTAGGATTTGATTGCATTTTTTCCAGTCTCTAATCGTTACATCATTTAGAGCATCATTGAGGAGTAATTCCACGTAAGCCTTTAAAGGTAAATATTTCACCGCAATTCGGCCCTTAACATATTGGGCTCAAGTTAATTCAATAGGATTATATTGACAGTGGTAAGGCGCAGGTCTTCAGGTTACCAGCCAGCTGAGTGATCCGTCACATGACTCCTTGATTATCGGGGACTGGTTGGCTGGGTTCTCTTCTGTTCTGGGTCATCAAGGATTCATTGGAACGTCGTCGACAGGAAGGTAATTTGATGGAATGCACAACTATGAAATGTCGGGTGAGGAAGGGAAGGGGCAACTATCAAGTTCCCGAAAGGGAGAGGAGGGCACAACTGTAAAGTGGCCGAGAGTGTGAAGAAAGTTAATAGGTGACCGCTGATGGATTATCCGTTACCGATGCTTGGTCCGCTGCTGGCGACTGGTACTCCTCTGGTGGTTGGTCCACTGGTGGTTTGTACACTGATCACTCATCACTCGGCTGAGAGCTGGTCGTTTGGTTACTGGATACTTGGACTTTATATTTCCTTTTCCGTAACCTTTGTTCACTATGTAGATAAACTGTTAAGTAGTGAGGTAGAGTAGTGGAAAAGGAAATAAAATGATAATTTTTAGTGTCAATCCAGCTCGTATATCACTGCGTATACGCCCGCTCGGTTTTGTTCGCATGTAGAATTTTTTAGGTCCTTATATTTTTCGTGTTCATGGTCAATACGCCTGTGACTGAGCCTGAAATTTACGTATGATATTTCCCGGGTCATCCTGAATTCTCTTCTTATTTTATTTCCCCAGTCTTCATCGTGGTTTGCTCCTGTTTGTAGTTTAATGTTGTTATTGTTTTCGTTATTTGCGCGCTCCCTTTTGGTGTGTGGCAGTGCTTTTCCTGGTGAGTGAATGTGTCTTCCTTATTTATAGTCTGTAAATAGTCACCAATAGATGGCGTTTTCTGTATGGTATGTTTATTACTCTGGTTATTTTCCGTCGTCGTGATATCTGCTATTATGCGCCATTATAATTGACCAACTCGCCTGTTGAATGTTTTACCGTGGATCGTTGTCAAGTCCCTGGTAAGTTTTTCACGTTACCATTCTGCATCTTGCTGTTTGTCGTGTCCTTTATTTCTTTTATTCTTTACTAATATTTTGGTGTTTGAATAATTGAAAACATCGAAAAAGATATTTTTCAAATAATTTTGTTTTTGTTATAAATTTGTAACAAGGAATTCCTTCTACCAGAGATAATGACGTATGTTCTGACGTATGTCATGATGTTTTTTGATGGCTGATTTCTTTATTGATAGTTTGATTTCATATATATATATATATATATATATATATTCAATAGGAGTGCAAATATTAGTTTAAGTTTGATATACGCTCGCTATACATATAGTGAAGTTTTATAATGAGTAGGAGTGGGCTTTGTTGGTTAATAATCAGATACATGAAGAACTTTGCACCTTTAGTATTGATAAAGACTACATTGACATGTGTCATAATAGCATCGCGTACGGTACTCATGCCCGTGAACACGAAAGATAGTCGCAATTTGATACGCGTCTTTTCATCAATGTACGTATGGTACGAGTTTATATAAAACGGGCTTTACCGCTGGCGGCTATGCCGCTTCGTCACCTGGTATAGTATTCGAGTTGCCACATACGGTCCGACCGCTGTTCGGTACATATCATCATCCGCGCTTCAGCTTCTTCTGACGTCGTGCGTATATATTAAGTTCCGTGAATTACAGTAGCCAACAGATTTATAAAGGCTATCATATTTCCTGTACTGCGGGACTCCAATTACACTATTAGTGTCAAATATATGAGTATTATTTGTCCTGTAAAAGAACATTATGTTGTAATTCTATTTGTTTGTAGTCTGTAACGACTAAAAGAAACACCTATAAAGTTTAGGTATAATTTTAGATTTAACGCGGAGCTATAGTAGGCTCGTGGTATTAAATTGGTGTTTAATTTTTATTCTTGTCTTTATTTTCATTTTTTCTGTGAATAACCATTAGTATACTCAATCCACTCGATACTTCTTTTAGGATCTTTACAATTTTTTGGTATATATTTGATCAGAAAAATATTTTAAGGTGAAAAACGAGTGTCAGGACTTGCGATAGTTGATTAGAATAGCCATTAAGTCTAGATGCAAGGTTTCGGTGCGCAAAATATACAGAAGGAACAACACCAAGTCAGGCGATTGATCAGATGCCATCGATGGATTATAATCCCCTGTCTCAATCCCAGTAAAGGACACAAGGTTATACCATATTGGTTGGGGATGATCTGTCTTCCTCATTTTCGGTGAAGTTGCAGACTATCTAGTTCCTCTAGAGCTATTTACTAGTGATTTCTACGTCCACTGACTATATGGAAATTTTTGCAAATGAAACTCAAACGTGGTTGAGCCATTCGCCATAACTACAACTACATTATCTTGACCCATAACCACTTTCATTGCGTCTATTACTGAGCTATTAGTATAGGGGGAGATAAGACAAAGCCATTGCCAAACGCAGAAGGAGAGTTTCGTCCGTCATATTTAGAGCAGTGGGTCAGAACAAATCATTTTAAAATTATAAGTATGTAACAGGGACTGTAACCTTTTGATTTTATCGAAGTGAACAAATTTAACGGCTCTGAATTGGTACTGGTTATTTTTTTTAAAAAAATTGTGTTTCCGGTTCTCATGAGCTTCAAATAAACTATTAACCATCATATTTTGGCTGGCGTAAAATATTTGAAGATCTATAATACAATATATACATAATATAATAGTAGTAATAATAATAATATAAGAATAGACATTGATCTTATTTGAGTTTTTGAAAGTATTTCAATGAAAAAAGTTAATGACTTTTTTTTCGCTTATTTTTTTAAGGAAGTATATCAACTTTTTTATTTTATTCCGCGTAATTTTACATTTTTCCCTTGGGCATCAAAATGCCTAGTTCTACCTCTGATTTTGTAGGACCTACCAATCAGTAGGTACGGGCTGAAAACATTGGCCGCTGTCCAACTATAGGTAAGTATGTATTTGTCTCAAAGTTCAATGATGTATTAAGGATAGTTGTGGGATACGTAAAAACATAAATACGCATACTAAAAATATACCGATTGGTATAAAATATTTGGATTATTATAATAATAGATTAAATTACAAATTACAATAAAATCGCAAGATGAGTTGATATTATATAGATGATTTTCTTTATAAAAATTATATTTTGAAACCGATAAGGAAGAACCTTTATTATTCATAGGTTCCGGTTCTTTATTTAAAAAAATAAGGGTATCGTTTCGGTTCCGGTTCCCAAAATGTTTAATGGTTCTGGTTCTTTTCGGTTCGGTTCCAGTTCTAGTTATATAATAATAATACTGTTTATTTAAAAATGATCATTTTTTTTATCTTACAGTTAATATAACTTCAACGGACTTCTGCTTAGGGCTTTATGGTAAATATTTATTAAATTATAATAAATCAATATGATTTAAAATAAAAATGTATATCTATCTCAGTTAATACCAAGTGTTGTTGTCACTTATTAAATGTTTATAATTATTTATTATTATATATTAATATAAAATAGGAATAATTGGCACTTAAATTATTCAGGAAAAATGTTATTATTATTATTATATAGAAATAAATAATAATATTGTTTTGATGTGGCTCACGGATGTAGTATTTCATGAATACCACTTGATCGGGGAAACGTTATCGTCGTGGCACTCGCGTTGCTACCGTCGTTTAGATGGAAGGAGGGCGGGGGAATGTCGGCGGCCAGACCATACGAGTGGTCAGCCTGCCGATGTATCTTTACTCGACACACCGACCACAAGCGTCTAAGGACAGAGAGCCGAATGGAATCAAAATGGCGGATTTTATCACATTATAATATATAGTGATATGCATTATCAAAATAAAAATAAATTCAATAATTATGCAAATATTATTTTTGTAT
>JAIPRL010003870.1:0-42902 GCA_025469235.1 Pemphigus obesinymphae | reverse complement strand
ATGATTTATCATTGCTTTCAAATTCAATACATCCACCAAAAGTACCCTACCCAGTAGCGAAGTGCATCCACCAATACTGACACCCGACGAGCGAAGTGCTTCCACAACCTACTGACCGGCTTTTTAACAATAAATTCATTAATAGATGACACTTTCTAGAAGTCATTTCAACCATAAAGGAAAATTTATAAGAGAAATTTTTATAAATAGAAAAATAACAAAGAAAGGTTCCTATATACCTATTACTAAAATAATATATATTATATTATGGTAACGTCATAGAATTTTCAATTTAGTTTTTAGTTTTTGGACAGTTATACATAGTTATATATTACATCAAGCATCATTTAAAATTGTTTTACAGAATGCTTTCACATTTAATATATTCATTACTAATATCCTACCTGATGATCAAAGTGCTTCCAACCCCTACTTGCCGCCTTTTTTATTTTAATATGTTTTGAGTTAAAAGTATTTATAAAAGTCTTTTAGTTTCAAATAGCTATATAAATAAAAAAAAAAATTTTAACACCAATCCGCATTTAGAAACAATTTGAGTCTCGATTCCTAAATTATAATAGATATAATTATGCAGTCTTATTAAATAATACTATTAATAAATTATTTAAATATTTAAATATTTATTTAAGTATTTATTTTGTTTTTTAAATCCAATGAATATTACCTGAGTAATAAGGATTCAAATTTATAATGTGGAGTAGTGGAATAGTACTATAAAAACTCATAATCAAAGCCGCGTCAAAAATGTGAATGCTCAAAGTACTCAGTAACATTCATGGAATTTAAAAATCATAACATGAAAATTCTTATAAAAATACATTTTTAAATTAAAAGTATTGATAAATATTAACTTAATGAAGTATAATTAAATTGTGTTTACAGACGTGGACGGTGTGAAATTATTTGTATGCCTACTGACTATCTCGATAATGGCCTCAGGTGATAATATCAATATTACAGAAATTAATGTCAAGAACTACGTTGTCACGGATTCTGGAATCCCAAATAGGGCAAACCTATCAACCGTATTTGATTTTACATTAAAAATGTCCAAAGAAGAGGCTAAAAAATGGTTGATAAAAAAGATATATTGTGAAGACCATCCAAAGTCTTTTTGGTGTCAACCGGGCATCGAGTCTGATTTTCCAGACCCCGTTATACCTAAATGCTCGCATTGTTTCAATCCAACATCCCACATACTCTGCGTGTTGTTGTAAATAAAAATGCATCATGGTTTTAAGTATAAAATAAAAAAATTCAACTTCTTTAGTATTCTATGCATATAGACTGTATGCAGTGACACTCACATATCCTCATATACCATATATATTGAATACAATATCAAAAACCACGATTGATCATTACAATAAAAAACCATAAAGAAACTATGTCAACAACATTCAAAATTAAAATAATTGATTAGTTTTAATAGATAATAAGTAAAAATTACAAATTAATAACACCATTTTATTACATAATATTATCTTTATTTATTCAAAATACTACATAATACCTGTTTAATTTAACAAATTTAATTTACAAATTTAATAAACCTGTTTAATAAATATTGATGATTGGATATTTTTATATTAAAATGAATGGAAGGGAGTATTTCTCCTGTCTTGCTCACCTTCCAGACGTCTTTACCAGGATTTTCTACTCCCTCCTCTTCTCTTGCAACTATTTGGGATCGTCCATCTTAGTCCTGCACTTTCAGTTAACTTGATCTTCTGAATCTGATTTATTAACGTCAGACCATCTCATAGCTCTATTACATATCTTATTATCTCACTCTCTATTACACCCCCACATCTTTTTTCTGTCTTCCTTTATTCCTTTTTCTTTATACAAATATTCCCTATACTAATCTTACTACCTCTGTCTCTTTCTACCATAATACATGCCCAAATCATTTCAATTTATTCTCTCTCATTTTATCTACTATTGAAGTCACTCTTATACTACCTCTTATATACCTACTAATTTCTTATTTTATCTTCTCTAGTTACTCCACTCTTCCGCCTTAACATTCTTATCTCTGCTCCACTCATCCTCTGTTCTATCTTCCTATCTACTGCCTAATATGTTGATCTGTACATCATTTCACGCTTTACAACTGTCTTATAAAAAAAACTGAAAATTATAACTTTAAGATAGTCGTTTTATTTAAATATTTATATGGAACTCATAATTATTTTTCATTTTCCAGAGTATATATACAGAAAAAAAATATAAAGATATATGAAATAATAGTTTACATTTGTTATAGATACAAAACAATCAGTATTCAGAATTAAATATGTGAGACCAATAAATTGACACAGTTAGGTTAGATTAATTTACAAATAATATCACATTAAAAATCAAGTGACCCATCAAGTGATCCGTAATTTTCTTTTCGAGAAAGATATTTTTTATTTTACAATGATTTTTATTTTTTTGTTAGCAAATACTAGATTTATCAAATTCCCTCTTGATAAAATTAACAGTTGAATATTCTAAAAGTTATAGTAATTTCTTAAGTATAAATGAGGATATTTTCAATTATATATTTAACGAAATAAATTTTACTTATAAATGAGTAAGTAAATATGTGTGAAAACATAAAATTTATTGGGAATATTCTGATTTCACTTATAGACACCAGACATAATCCAAAAACAAAATACTATTATGTATGAGAGACATTACCTTAGACTTAATTGGAAGTTGTGTCAGCAATAAGTAAGTTTCCTTTAGAAGTACCACAATATCTCAAGAACTAAATGAATATATTCAGGTAAAATAACAATAAATATCAATACATTTTTAATAAATCACATATTTTATTATTTACATATTCATACTTTTGAGTGGAATTAAAAATGTAGGCCTTAAACCGAATTTCAATAGATCTATGAAGTTTAAATCAAACCCAAGCTCTGAAATTAAACTTTTATTTTTAATGTCAAACCCAAACCTAAAGTAAACTTCAAACTCATCTCTTTATTTTCTTGAAAACATAAATAAGCAAAAAAAAAAAAGGTTAGTTTAGTGGCAAAATTGAATACATTTGAATAGTTCGTTCAAGTTAAAAACTTCTAATTGAGTTTGAACTCTTCAATTAAGTTTGGTTAAATTATCCAACTATAAACTATTTGACCCACTTTAAAAATTAATACACTATTTCGAATTAAAAAAAAAAAAAAAAAAAAAAATATGGTATAAATATAATTGTATAATATTATAGTGTAATAAATGTATAACTTTTCTTCAAATTAAGCAATTTTTTTTTTTTGTTGATTAACAAGTTCATCAAATTTTTAGTTATAATACATAAATAAAATACTCTTATGAAAATAAAAAGCTCTCATTGAAATAATAATAAAAATAAATAAAAACGTGAATTAAATAAATTATAAAATTAACATATCAAAATTTTAAAAAAAAAACTTCTTTAAATTAAATAAAAACATATAGATGAAAATAAAGATTTTTATGGACACTATTTCATATTCCAGTTATTATAAATTAAGGTTATTGATTTATCTGTTCTTTCTTTTCATAATTTGATTTAGATTGTGGTATTGTAGGTATACAGTGAATATAGATGAACTTTTGTAATATTGAACATAATACCTTCTGAATTTTTACTTGTATTTAATGGTGAAATTAATATATTTGTACCTTGCATTTAATCCATATAATATATACCCAGCACTCATATAATATATACCAGTCAACATATTGTGTACGTCACTTTTGAATGCTACTTTTATAGGAAGTTTTTCTAGTTGTATTGTAACATACTAACTATACATATTAAACTAATTTACTACTGTTTTTTTATGAACAAGCCAATTTGATAGTTTCAACTGCGTTATCAAAAGAACAAACAATTTTTTTCTGTGTATAAATGTGAAGTTTTAAATGAAATGAGTTTAGGAGCTTTAAACATTTTATTGGTTTCTCTGTTAGAATCATCAGTAATATTTGTAGGGTGCAAGCTTCTTTTAATGTTGTTTTACATTTAGTTACATTTATTATCTAGAATAAATAACCAAAAAAAAGCCAGTGAAGCACTTTACACTTTGGGTAAGATATAGACAGGGAAAGTCGGTCCATTGTCGCATAAATTACAATAATTCAGAAATCGCACATTAGTAGCCAACAAATATAATAAAATATAAATCACATATTAATATTGGCCAATTTAAATTCCATAAATCTAAAATGTCAGTATACACACAATTATTATGTATACAGTGTATGTATGCAGTATACATAGTCCGTAAATATATTTATGTATAGTATACGATTTATGTATACACTGTATATATTATATATATATATAATATTATATTAATATAATATTACTAATAAATATTATTAATAAAATTACTGAAAAATTAATAAAATGCTATGTGTAGGGTACCATCTACAGCTAATTTCCTATTAATATCATACTAACACCAAAGATTCTCAAAATGTACAACATTAAAATGAGTCCAAATATGAACATTTTCAATTATTAATATCCAGTGGTGTCATTAAAAATGTTCTTTTTAATATGCATCTTTTTATGTTGGCCACAACTAAATTTTAATGCCTTTTTAAAAACGTAAATAAGCAAAAAAAAAAAATAAAAAGGAAGGTTATCACCGATAGTTTTCTAACACTATATACCAAAAATACTTCTTTAAAAATGTAAATAACCAACAAAAATAAAGATTGTAAATTTTTTTCCTAACTATAGGTTAGGTTAGGTCGCGGCAACCAAATTTAAAAAACAGGCCAAATTACTAAATTACTATAATATTTAATTTTTAAACATGCAAAAGTATGCCCTCTGCGGTCCAAATAATGCCATTATTTATACCTAATTTATTTGTTTTTGGTTCCTACAAACATAAATTAATGAAATACCACTGTTTTAAATTTCAATTCAATGTGGCAGGGCTTTTTTAAGAGTATTTTCTATGTCCAATTGGATAGCCAGTCAGTGTAGATAGACACCCAATAATGAAATATTCGAATCACTGGGAATCCTATTAATTTCTAAAATATATTGATGTATAAGTAGATTTAATATATCTACTGAACTATGTAAAATACTGACAAATAATGATTTATTCAGTAATTTATGACTTCAAGTTTTGTCTTTTAAAAACATTAAATATCAATTTTAATATCATTGAACATAAAAATGTTATTAAATTATATTGCCTAACTGCGGGAACTATTTATTCTGTACATGATTAAACACCATCTGTTATGAAATGTTTTAAATGTTTAAATTGTCTATGTCATTTCCTGTACATAATCATGGCTTAAATGTATGTCTTTAAATCATGTACATAATATGATTAAAAAATTGAAATATTACAAACCATACAATTTATATAACTACCTATTTTCTATATATAACAATAAAAAAAAGTTATTTATTTGTTGCCTATTAGTAATTAGAGTGTAAATACCAATATACGATGGATAGAAAACGAATGGTTCGATATTATCTTTTATTTAAAAAATATCAAAAACCTGCACAAGCCAAAGTAGCAATAATGAGATAAGTGGTATTGACCTAAGTAAAATAATTTTTCAACATTGGTATTCAGAGTAAATTGAGAAGGGGGCATGAACCCATCATAGCTAAAACTAAAATAACGCCTGGACACACAGTGAATACTCACTAAAAAATGTCACTGCAATGTCGAATTTTCTAGCCTTTAGTGTTATTGGTGGAAAATATGTTGCATAATACAATGCCCACCACATGGTGGATCAATGTATTTTACAAAGATGGGCATCAACTAGTTAAGAAGTTAAAGTCAAGTCAGTATTAACGCATTAACCTAACAAGATAATTTTATTAATCTTACACATCATATTTATAGATGGTACTATGCAGGTGGTAGAATAGGCAGCTGCCCCCCTGCTAATTCTTGCTCACCCTATAAATGTATACATCTGTTTTATAATAGTGGTATAAACTTAGTACAAATTGAATAGATTATAGAACATTTTATCATTTAAATGGATCAGATTTAAGATTTAATGAAGAAACATTAATGATGATAGGAAGTATGGCAAATTTATTGAAATTAGAAACCGGTGCTAACTTAGAAATTAAAATTCGCCTTCTTAAACAATTAAGACTTATCAGAATGTAACAAAGCAAATTATGAAAAGTGGATAAATTGGTTAAAAAACTATACCTGATACTAGCAAAGAATTTATATTTATTTTAATATTATTTTTGAAATTGAGCATAGTAAAAACCAAACTAAAAAGTGTCATGTTGCAAGAATGTTTAGATAACTTTTTGACTATGTTCATAGAACAAGAACTAGCATACAATGTAAACCTCGACGAAGTAATTAAAACATTCAAAATATTGAGGCCAGCTAAGCGACATATAGTGCAAAAATACAAATAAATAAATAATTAAATAATAATTATATATTATCAAATTATAAATTTGTAAAGTTTATAAATTTATGTTCATGTTTTTAATATTTTAAATTCTTAGTAAAAAAAAAAAAACTAGTTTCAGTATCAAAAAAAAATTATTTGTAACAATTAATTTTTTTAACCTATTTCATCTATTTTGTGATGTAACTAGCCTATACATTTAGGCCAATAAGTGTTTATAATTTACCAGTGATGGATTTGTGGAGAGTGACGAGACAATTGTGGCCTCCATGAATTGAATTTTAATATTCACTTGCTTCCCCTGCCACAAATGTCAAGTACTGCATATGATCATATTTTGTAGTATTATGTAAACATCTGTGAACAAGTTATTATCTGGTTAATTTATTTTTCATTGCAAGTTAAATTAATACATTTTTGTTATTATTACTTTTATAATATTTTCCTATATATTATGGTATATGTATTTTTTTGATATTTAATACCTATAATAAATAAATACTACATGCGTGTACATAATATTATAGATTCTATAGTAACTATAGACTATAATAGTGTACCATATTTTTTATTTATATATAGGTATGTGTACTATTTGTATTATTTATAAGGAGGTACCTACTACAATTATATCATTTAAACTTCAAAATAATTGTATGTTAGACATTAAGGATTTATAAAACTTAGTAGTAATAAAGTCAATAGAGGAAATCTCTGGTGGTGCACAACCAAATAATACTAAGGATTAATAACAAATATATTATTATATTATATTATTTTCGCTGAAATATCAATATAATAGGTAGGTTAGGTTAGGTTAGGTTATATGCTAGGTACCATAACAAACATGATGTTATTCATTTTATTAAGAATATACCTACATTTATATAAAACATTATTCAATTTGCCTTATGCTTAAATAATATCACGATACATCTTAAAATAGGTAGATAATAACTACACAAAATGACAAACGTTGTTAAAACATACAACCACAGAATAGTTGGATATACATAGTTGGTGGTTCAAACTAGTTTTCTGCACTATGCTATATAATTTACACAGTATATTTTTCCCCGGAGAGGGAATAAAATACAACTGTGCATGAGTAAATAGCGCAGCAAATATGCATTATTTAATTGTGTGCAAAGGACAGGGCTGCGGTAGCATTACAACAGTATCCAAGACCACTATATTATGTAGTCTATGGCCACTACCAAGTAGCAACCAACAATACAGCGGTACAATGTGTGATAACATGTACAATAATAATATTCACGGACATGACAATTACTAAAACAGCGATAAATAAATAATAATTTTATATATATAAAAAATACTAATTTACCGACATTTTAGGTGGTGCACCTGCACCTGTGCTCTTTAATACAAGCCGCTACTGAATATATTTATGAAAAACATAAAATGGCAATAATGTAATAAAAATTAATATTAATATAGAAGTTATTTTAATTCTGTATTTTGTACAGAATTTGTACTTGCTTATTTAAATAAAATAGATAATAAAGATTTATTTGAAGACTACATTTAATTATTTATTGTTCACAAATCATATTTTATTTTTGGCTAAATTAACTAATGTATTTGATAATTTTTATGTGGGTACCCAATTGAAAATAAACTAATAAAGATAAAAAAAATTAACTTTAACTTTTTGATTAACTAAGTTAAATTAACTAAAATCTGGTTTTAACTTATAACTTTAACTAGTTAAATCATTAATTCATTAACTTTTAACTTGTAACTATTTAAAAAACTGTTCTTATAAACTTAACTGTATCTAGTTCATTATTTCATTAACTTGGTATTTCATAATAACAGGCACTTTTAGCCTAGTACTTTTGGCACTAGTAGACCATAATTTTATTTTATTTGTATTGACATTGATAACTATGGTAGAAATTCAGATGGAGTGATATTTTCTAAATGAAATTTAAGAAAAACTTTTGAACAAGATAAATTAAATATTTCATATGATATGAAATAAAACATTTCCACTTAAAATGTACTCAATGAAACAGTTTACCAAACAAAATTATTTGAAGTTAAGAGAGAAAATATATATATATCGAAATTGTTCAGCAAGACGTATGGTAAAGAATGCATTATAGTAAACAGGATTCAAGAATTTCGAAAAATAATAAATCTTACACCTGGCACTATTATTAAATTGGTAAATTCTTCATGTGCGATTCACAATTGAAAAATTGTGCGGGTGGATCATTAATTCAATATCAATTGATATTGAAGATTATAAAACAGGTCGTTTTAAACTACAATCATGGAGAAATTAACCGGTACCTGGTGGATTGATTAATTACTAACATGATCACAGAGAAATTATCTCATATAAATTAGATATTAGATAGATATACTGACTACTTTATGGTAGAAAGCGCTATAAACTTACAGCATCAAATGATTTAATAAATATAATTTATTGTTTATTGTTATTTACCCTCAATGTCAATTAATGGTATTTAAAACCAGATAAATAAAAGTTATTAATATTTTAAATAGTTAATAATAATGTATAAATTAAAAAATTAAAGGTAATTAATATTAATTATTATGTTAAATATTTTATAACACATTATATACCTTCATAAGTAATAATATGTTAATATTATTATATGATATTACTCTAATAAATAATAATTATATAGGTACTTAATCATTTACCAAATATGTCTTTGCTCCTTTATTTTCTTCATAATTTTTTTTTTTTTTTTAAGAAAGTTACCGGTATGAGGAAACCAAGTAAGTTTGGGTTTATATACTGAAATTGCCATAGTTTCAGTTCCCATTGAAGATTTTATTTTGACCATTCCTTGGTTCTATGTAGGTACCACCTTTATAAAAATTAAAATTAATTGATAATTATAAAAAACATTGTGATTACCGATTGACAAAACAAATGAATAATTTACAATATAAAACATACCTACCGTAAACTTCTAATATTTTTGTCTGAGTTCTTTAATTTTCTCCATTCCAAATAATTGCATAAGATTTTCATTGGCGGCATCCCGTTTCTTTTTGTCTTTATTATCAGACAAACATTTATTTCAAAGCAATGATGCCTTTGGTATTCTTCCAAGAAGTATATCGTATTAAATTTGACATGGTCAAGTTATAATTTAAAATTATGAAGAATATAGCTTGTAGGTAGCTTCTTTTTCTTTGAGTGGCTATCCGATTTAGAATGTTGGCGACCATCTCAGCAATGCCTTCTTTGTTAGTTGTGATGTAAAACAACTCTGATGAGCTATTCCTAAATCATACCTTCAGGTTATAAAGCCATTCTACTTCTGTCATGTCCTCTTTTTCTAAATATTTTCCCTTGCAAAATGTATTGAAGTATATAAGTTCATTTTTAATTTTTTTATAGAATACCTACTTTAATTCTCATTATGTGTCCTAGGTATTGGAGCTTTCTGATCTTAATGGTGTTAATGAGCTCAGTGTCCTTGTTAATTCTTCTGAGAACTTCAATGCTTGTAATCCGGCCCATTGGAATTCAGTTGACCTAAAAAGTAGTCCAAGCAATCCAAGGTATCTTCAGCATAAGTTGTGGGTAGCTGGTAAGTCAAAAATTCCAACGAAAACACACTTGGCTTATCAGTCAATACGGAGAGAGTGATAGCGTACCTAACAGTTTGATAGTACATAATTGTATTCAACAGCAGCTGCTTTCATTCCAGAAAACTTATCTATGGTGTAATCACTTGTTGTTCATTTTTCTTTCGAGTTTCATACGTTTAATTTCCATTTCTGTACAACTTTGTAAGTTTTTTAATTTTACATTTATTGATAATTATATACCTACAGCTTAGTTATTAATAATTTTTCACTCACTTTAACCTTTCAGCAATCGTACATTTGTAATTTTGTATTTTTTCAATAGTATCAATGTACAATTTTGTAGGTAGGTACAAGATATTCTTATATATTCCTACTTCTATTCATTTTGAACAAATATCAACTACCTATCATTTTCATAAGAATATTCAGTTTATCACAGACAACTGCTAAATATATCGCGTTAATTATGAGTAATTAACACCATTTTAATTTTATAATTATAATTTATTTATGTTCAAATAAATTTTGCTAAAAAGTACTAAGTACATATGTTTTTATTTACTAAAAGATATTTAAGTAGGTATTTTTAAATTTTTAATTGAAAAATGGTTTCTATTTTTAAATATAATTTATGTATAATTGTATAATTCATTGATTATAATGAAGATAATATTGCTCATTATACTAATTAAAGACCTAATCATAAAATTAATTTATTTATAATATGACTATATTTTAATAATAAGTACAATGATAATAATAATACATATTGTGATAGATCAAAAAGACTATTAGAAATAATATAATTCACTCATGCTCCTAATTCTTATTATATAATTTAACACCCCCACTAAAGGTTAATTAAATTGTTAGTTAATCAATTGATTTTTACTAACAAATTATTATCGTTCAACTATATTATTTAGATACTTATAATTGATCAATTTACAGAGGTATGGATTCTCAAAATATGGTGGTCATTATGGAAACACAAATTGATGTAATGTAGAGAAAATGTGTTGTGATGAGCACAAAATTTGATGCATTCGACAGACAAGTAAATTTCATAGTATTAAATACTGAATATAATCGCAACATGCATAATGCGATTAAACAGACACTTCAATCTTTCAACAGAGTGATGGTACAATGGGTCACACTATTACGAATATTCTTTGATAATCTTTCTCAATTATTATAAATTAATTTTTTCACAGAAAATGTTTTGTACAAATTGAATAAGATTAATTGTCCAAAATGATGCAGAACAAGAAAATCGCAATTAGGCGTGATGCAGATGCAGTTGAAACAAAATTTAGTAATAAAAAAATGAGTGACGTGAATCAATAAGTAAATTCAATCATCATAATTGATTTAATGGCTTGCAATCATGCAATCTTTTTTGAAGTAATTATTAATAAAAAAAATTAATTGCCATCATCTTGGTATACTCATTTACTGTTTATAATTGAGATAACTACTGGTTCAGAATTATTTTATTCTGTGGTGAAAGTTTAAAAGTTATTATCATGTAATTTACATTATGATAGTGCCATGAAAGTAGCTGTCACACAAAACTATAAACATCATTCAAACAATATGATCTTGTGAAAATGTTAATAGTTATTTCCATTGACATACCTATAATATTATATGTCTGGTTATTTCAATACATATAAACGTGATACTTACCACTTCTATGTTCTCATCTCTAATTATGTCAGATTTTACTTTTTATCAATCTATTTTAGACTTGATCAAATCAAGATCAAATTACAGACTAGACATTTTTATATACAAGTAGGTACCTATATAGATATTTTTATATACTCGTAATTTATAAGTAGGTACCTTTCTAAATTTTAAAAATTGTATATTACCTATATATTGTTATTTATTTATAACATAGATATAGATGATATGACAAGACTAGTTGATTGTGGCTATTCATTTTTAAGGATGTTCCACTAGTTTTTTTAAACCCTTATTTTATTTTATATTTAAAATACTTTTGTATAAATTTCATATCAATAAACGGGTGGATTTGGAATATATGTAAATTATTTACTTAACATCCATAAGAGTCTTCGAATTTTCTAAGGTTTCAGCTGATTGATATTATCATAAGCGCAACACTGTGGTATCCAACATTTCCATTTTCTATATTTATGATTTTAATCATATTCAAAATTCAAATTATAAATTATGTTCTGACTTTGTGGTTCAATGCAATTCGTAACTTATTAAGAAGCGATGTGTATGATGATTTTTTATAATAATTGAACTACCCATTATTAGTAATATTATATTTAGGTAGTTATAATAGTCGATAGTGTTTTTCAGACTAATCATTATTTATAATTCTTTAAATTTTTTTGTTAATTATTTTATATAATATTTTTTCTAGATATATTATAAATTGCAATGACCAAATTGATGTTCAGATTTATGGGAATATAATTGACCAACCACACAAATGATAAAGAAAAGAATATTCTGAACCATTTAGAAGATTACAATAATACCCAACAATCAATTGTTTTTGTAATTTATAACCTATGTGAAGATGATGGAGTATTATTTGTGTGTGTGAAGCAAACAAATCCATACTGTTTTTGGTATAACAGATTTACAATTTACAAACCTAACAATTGTCAGCTTGATGAAGTAAATCCACATACATCTTTAATGGGAGACACAATTATTGAAAGACAGCTGGACAATACAAATACAACTGTATCTCTGAGAACTATCTATAACAATAAAATTATTCTGTGAGTTCTATTTACATTTTATAAACTGAAACAAATTTTATTTTGGTCTCTTTCAAGCTTACTATGTTTAATATTGAAATCGCTAAAGACGATGTTATAGTCAGAATTTGTTAGTCAAATTTAATATTATGATTACAGACTTTTGAAGTTCATGAACTTACCGATTATTATTTAAATTATTTCTTTCAGAAGAATAATGGGCCCCATTATGGGTTTGGCGCACTAATATATTGATAACACATTGTGACATTGCACATTTGACATAAACAAAATATGTTATGTACCCAATATCCCATGTATTTGAAAAAATGTAAGAAATATACACTACTGTAGAAAAGTTTCCAGGCCGGGATATACTGGGTAAGTATAGTATATTTTGCTTCACTCTGAAACAAGTGCCTCACATCTGAAATATTTCCCTATATACGTTACAATTCTACTCTAACCTCGACCCTACCCTCCCCTTCCACCCATCTAACCTAACCTAACTTAACCTCCCCACATCTGTCTAACATAACATAACCAAACCTCCTAGCCGGGCCCAAGCCATGGACCTGGCCCGTCCCAGATGGGGCGAGCCGGTAAATCTGAACCCTTTCCCTATGCCTTATCACCCTATTTGAATAAATTAAATTCCTGTATTTCACCCTCTATACTCTATAGGGTGAGTAGGGGATAACATACAGTAAAAGACGTAGAGTTGTTAGACCATTTTAGGGTAGAGAAATTAATCTTGCAAAGGAATGTTAGGCGGAAAAAGAAATTAGGTTTAGTTTGATGGGTTGATGGGAGAAGAGCAATGATTTTACGATAGATTAGACATGTGGGAGGAGTAGGGGATGTTAAGTTAAGTTACGTTAGGTTAGACAGATGTGGGGAGGTTAAGTTAAGTTAGGTTAGATGGGTGAAAGGGGAAGGTCAATATTGGGTTAGGATTGTGCCCTATATAGGCCAATATTTTGGATATGTAGCCCTTGTCCCAGAACGAAGCAAAACATACTATACTTATCCTGTATATCCCTGTCTGGAAACTTTCCAATGGTAGTGTATGTATCGTAGGTACATAAAAGATACACAGTTCTTTCAATTATTTTACATTTATTATCTTGAATTTGCTTTGCAATTTGTATTATGTTAAATAAAAATTATAATACACAATATATTAATAACTATATAAAGACCAACTAAATTGTATAAATTATATTATTTATTTATATGTTGTAACAAATAACAATATTTATAATAATAAGAAAATCAATCTTAAAATATAATAAGTAATATAAACTATAAATTACAAATATACGAAAAAATAACAAATAACAAAACAAATGCAATTAATAAAGTAATAATATTTAATTTGTGCATAAAATTTGACGATTGGGTAAAACTATTATATTATATCATATTTTTAATATATTAAACTCATTTTTAAAATAATTAATAATAATTATATTTTTGAATTATTTTATTTTATCAGCATTTTTGGTAACATAGATTATTTTTCTTATAATAAATTTTTATTAGGGATCATATACGATTTATGTCCTGAAATGGTATAAAATAGTATAGTGGATTACAAGAAAACTATCTGGCCAATTTATTGCTTTAATTTTCTTAGAAATACAAATATTGAAAAATATAGATACAGTTGTTTAAGGTACCTATATTTTTTTTTTTATAAAAAATATACCAGATTTGATGTGAATTATTATATCTAATGGAAGACAGCAAATGTGTTATCAGTCAATCAATAATATTAGCACATCATATGAATAATATATTTTAAAAATCTGTTACTTTGAAACTAAGTCTGACTGATGAAATATTATTACACCATAATTTTCAGTGACTTAAAATGTATCCAATTCTGTATAAAGCTTGGAAACCTTGATAGTAAACTAAACTAGATGTATACCTACTTTCAAACTGCATACTGCATATTGAAAAATATAAAATATAACTTACAAGATATAATTTTGTTGTTTTTTGTGTTAAAGCATCCAAAAATGGTTTAGAATTACATATATACACAAACTAGAAGAGTAATTGGAGTGAAAAGTTTGTATGACCAGGAATAACACAAGATACCCATTAATGCATTGCATTATAGAACAGTCCACAATATTCCAACTATGCTCATACCTTTCAAAACTCACCTTCAATGTATTTCCAACAAAATCGGTTCGTTTAATGTAAGAAGTATTGGGCTTATTTTTGCTATCAACTTAACCAAGCAAAGTTTGTTCATCATGACTATGATTGGCCTTAATGAAAAATTTGCAATTTTCTCTAGGCTAGTATGACTTGAAAAATGTATTATCTTTCCAAAATGATTTTCTAAAGTGTAAGTAATTATTGTCTCTATTGTAAACTATTATTGGTCACCCAATACTGTTCTTATTTTAGATAGCCTAAATATTGATTAATTTAACTACACTAAGCAATAAATGAAATTAAATAATAATTATATTATTAAATAATGATATCTATTCAAGTTCTCTTCATTCTAAGTTTATACTGTGACTTATACTTAACTATAGAATGGTTAACTCTCCTGTTAATATCGTCATCATCAAATAGGTTTTTGTAATTTTGTCTTCTGGTATGCTTCTAAGTTACTAAAAATTATCTTAAACTTAATTTTAAAAAAATGTCAGCACATTTCTTTCCACTAGAAATTTTATCCAATTTCTTTACTTATCATATGGATAATGTTCCAATTACTAACATTTTAACAATTAATTTGTCTTCCTCATACCCCATGAACTTATCATAATTATAGGAATATCTCACTCGAAAAATTTTCTTTGGCTTAAATTATACTACATAATATGAATAAAAAAATTATACTACTAAAATTCATTGAAAAAACCCCTTTGAAAAGTATTCTTAAAAGGACGTCATACCTACATATTTTCAATGAAAAATATGCGTTTTAAGTTTTATTTTTTTAAGACACTGTAACTTTTTTGATAAACAATATTTTACAAAACAGATAAGCCATTTTCTAGAAAATATTCTCCTTTTTAAAATTGGTAATAAGTGTTTCAACTCTAATTTTAATGTAGAACCACATTTATTATTTTGCGTAGTATAATTTTGTTATATTGCCCATTAGATAGATAGAGCCAGCAAATGTGGGTGCAACGTCCTCTTAATATCTGATTACAAAACTAATAATATAATTTTTCCAATAATTAGAATAATACTTCATATAGTACGCTATAATAAATTTAATACTGAAAGATACGTCAAAAATTCCCAAAGTTTTCAATTTTTAATGTTTTTTGAATAGGTTTTCTACTTGTTGAAATATTAATAGCACATGTTCTTATAATACAAAACAAGATATCTAAAATATATTTTATAAACAAGATAATATTAAGAATAATTAATATTAATATTTCATGTTTCATGCATTCCAGAATTTCAATAAATTTGCCACCTAATATACTTTAATGTAATTATCTAAAATTGTATCATATTTTCCCTAAATAGGACTTTGCAGCTACACATTTTCAGTGAAAAAAGTACATTAGCTTTTTCATTTCTTTCAGCTTACAAATGTAATAGAAATAAAAAACAAAACACAAATTATAGCTAACAACATTATCTAGTGCTATTTAGCCATAGTAGGCATTTCAATATATATTGGTTTTTTTTTTTTTTTTTAAGAATTAAAATTTTTTAGACAAATGAAGGTGCTAGATAATTTTGATCTCTAAAATTTATTTTTTATAATACCCTCAAGTTCATAAAAATGAAAAATTTAAAAGTAAAATTTAAAAAAAAAATATATATATATACCTATATAACTAAATATAATTTACATAATGTGTAAAATAATATGTTTCAGTACCATTTTTTTTTTTTAATTCCCTTGAAATGTCTAAATGTTACATAGATGTAATATTTTTTTGTAAACCATTATTAAAATAATATGAATACTTGAAATATAAGATATCTACAGCAAAAAAATAAAAATTGTCCCGATTTTCTATTAGAGTGGATCTAGTCAGTCATTATCTAAAAAATATTATTATATAGAAAATTTATTGTTCATGATAGAATACGGCATGTTAGTGTTTCAGAATTTAACAAAGTCAATAAAGATTATGAAATTAGTATATGTGGGTTCTCACACTTTTCCCAGCTTTATTATTTTCTCAACATACACAAATAAGTCAGTAAAATAAAATAATACAGCAAATTTGATTTATTTTTGTATAAAGACCAAAAATCCTTTGGGAAAGGTAGGATTCTGAGAACTATATATATGTACCGATTTTAAATCAGTAAGAGTTCAATAATTCCTTGGCATCTTTTGATTAATCGTGGTAATTTTTAAAATATTAATTCTAAATAGAATTACGATTAATCAAAATGTATTTATTTTAAATATATTTTACTATGAAACCAATTAATATTTTGAAAATCGTAAGGATTCGTCTAAAGAAGATATGCTAAGAAATCTTTTACAGATTTAAAATCAGATTGGCTAAGCTCTCAAAATCTTGTCAGCTATTTGGGTATCATCTATATACTCAGCTCAAACTCGAAATTTATTAATATCGTTTTAAGACTGTTTAAAACAAAATTTGGGGTTGCGTAGTAAAAAAAATTGGCATCCTTATACATATTATTATATCTCAACCTTTTATACTTCATGTTCCTTTTTTACCAACAGTCAAATGATTACTCAATTACTCCCTGCTTATATATTTTAAACTTCAAAAAAAAATATATCAATATTTCATTACAATAATTTCCCAAATTAGTTTTATATTTTAATTATATCCAGATGGTTTATCATCTTCATCTATCTAATTGTGACTTAACCAACCATTAAATAGCCAGGTTTCGATCTTCCGAGAAAAATAACGACGTTAAATTGCTTGCGAACAGGCCATGTGAGATATAAAAAACACCTGATGTATAAATGAAAACTACCTTTGATTATCACTGCTGTGAAACTGCTGAACTGTGGGTTACAGACAATTTCTCACATAGTAGTATATATAGTAATGTATAACATACAAGTGAAATTAATATATTTTTGAAAAAAAGTGCTGAGAGTATTAAAAAAATATCATTAGTAACAACTATTTTCGACCATAAGTCATCAACAGATTAGAAATGAATAATAAAAAACAAAAAAATATGAAAATTAATAAACATAATACCTACATATAATTATACAAACTATTGTTATTTTTTATAACATATATTTATTTTTATCCTTAATATTAGTTCCATTAGATTATCATATTTTATTTATTTTATATTTATATATTTTTATTTTTAATTATCTTATCTATCAATGTATTACCATTTTATATCATGTTATTTTTTTAAAATATTATGATTTATGTTGTTTTTGCTCAGAATGTCATATGATATATAATATATATATAATCTTCATAAGAATACAACTACACACATTATAATATAGATAATAGGAACATACAATAGAATTGAATGTGTTTAAAGTTTAAACAGTTGAATTAAAAATAAATATGTGTTTTGCGATCATTTTATTTTTGTTTGTTTAAATTCTTTCAATTTTTTTATCGTGTGTACTACATGTAGAGGAATTCCTGTTTGCCCGGTTCCACGGGCACTGGTTCTCGCGCGAGTACGCCAGACAGTCCAGGTGCCCATTCTCGGCCGACACCCTTACATCTCCCTGGTTGAGAATCACCAAGCTATACAATCTTTAATGTGAAAATTTGATGTACTTTTGATTTATATTGAGATGCTTGAAACAGATGTATTATTTCATTGATTTTAGACCTAAAAGCCTGTCAAAATTAAAGCCACTTAAAATTTTCAGAACTTTTCAAAACTAAAAGTATTAAAAAGGACGCTACACTAACAAATTTTGTAACGAAAATTATACAATGTTTAAAAGATGAAAATTTTTATAAATAATAAAGTTTTATTTTTATATTTTATACAATTTGAATATTTACTAAATATGCCTTTTACTATGCTATATTTTTGATTTGTTAAATAAAATGTTTAAAATTCAGCTACCAAAAACACATATTTTAACTTCTCCTCTTTCAAATGACGGTACAATTCTATTTCTACGTTATTAATATTCTAATATTATTACACGGCATTTGAATTACATAAACATGTTTATTAATAAAAACCTTGATTCCACAACAATAAAAAATGGTACTGGAACAGGTATATTTTTAAATTACATTTAAAATTAATTAAATGTTTAGTTTGCATTTTTAATATATTTGATTTCCATTTTTCTTAAAATTTCATAAAAATTGCCTATATAAAACCCCTTAAAAATTGGTTGTGTGACGTCCTCTTAAGATTCGGTTAGTTCTTCACTGAATAATGTTGGAAACATAGTTTTCATATTTATATTTAACCTACAAAATCTTCATACATTTAAAAAATTATAATCGGAACATTATACCCTTAATTTTGTCAGGCTTTTTGTTCTTTACAGATATACTTTCGAATAGATATTTATTATTAGGTACATGACGATAAAAAAAAATGTTATCTACATTTTAAAAATACTTTTTGAATTAATTTAACTATTTTTTAATTCTTAGATTTTAATTTTACTTCAAAGTTTGATAAAATTTCTCACGTATAACCAAATAAAATTAACGTGTTTGCAAGGGCCTTAAAGGGGCCTGTATCGGCTATTTATTAAGAGGCCAAATTCAGGTAATTTCTAAACATATCGATTGGCGACGGTCCGAGCTAGCATCGTTGTATTAGTAATGAGTGGTTGTTAGTGTGAGTGCGTTCCACTACTTCCATCGCAACACACGCACGAATCGGATTGTGCGCAATTCCACGCTGTACCTACGGCAAAAAAAATATGGAATCGGACTATTTCGATGAGTAAAAATGATTTTACAGGAAAAAAACAATCACGTCTCGTAGAAAAGTCAGATTTCGTATTTCTTTTTTATTTGAAGGAAAAAGTCTCTTTTTACCGGTCGGATTGAACTTTTAGATTTTCGATTAAATTTAAATAACGCTAGAAAAATGAACTGCGAAAATACAAATACAATGAAGTTTTTCAGCCGTTTATTACGGTTTCTTTAATTCGAATATAGAAAATCAAAGTTCAATTCGTCCTGTAAAAAGTCTTCTGACGTAAAAAATTACATATAGTATTATAATAATATAGTGTATAGTATTATATTTATATAATATTATATTCTACGAGGCTTGTTTTTGCGCATAAAAAATGACGGCCCACCCCAAAAAAAAAAAAAATAATTATAATAATAATAATAATAATGGAAAAAATCAATTAAAAAAAAAAAAAATTTTGATGGCCTGCAAAATTTATATCTTAATTTCATCCCCACCACCACCCCACCCCTTCCACCGGTCGAGAGGAAAACATAAATACACCACCGCACACACGCCGTGCATCGTTCATCGTAATGTCTACGCAATGCGGTCGCGACCGGGAAAATGTGTTCGTAACCACTCAAATGGAGTTCCGTCGACGGCGAGCGCCGTGCGGTCCGCGGTGGCCGGCGGCGGTCGGGGCGCCCGCGTCTCCTCGTTCCGGTTCCCGTCCGCCGTGCTCGCGGCAATACCGCAGACAGTTGAGATGTCCGAACGCGGCGGCCGCGGCAACCGTCCCGCCGTCCATCGGGCACCCGTTGCCGTGCGCGTACGTCAGGCACTTCAAGTGGCCGCCCTCGGCGGCCTCCGTGCACGTTTTCACGTCCCACGGACAGCCGTGCTCGTGTGCGTACACCAGGCAGTCCAGGTGTCCGGTGCCGGCCGCGCCCTCACACGTCAACTCGTCCCACGGGCAGCCGTGCTCGTGCGCGTACCGCAGGCACGCCAGCCGACCGCCGCCCGCGGCCAACGCGCAGGTGGCCCGGTCCCAGGGACATCCGCCCTCGTGCGCGTACTTCAGGCAGTCCAGCTGGCCGTTGAACGCGGACAGCGTGGACGTGGCCCGGTTCCACGGGCACTGGTTCTCGCGCGAGTACGCCAGACAGTCCAGGTGCCCGTTCTCGGCCGACACCCTGCAGATCCGGTTGTCCCACGCGCACCCGTCCTGGAACGCGAACATCAGGCACTCCAGCTGGCCGTGTCTCGCCGCGTTCAACACCGTCGCGTACGAGTTGGTTGTCCACGCGCCGATCCGGCGGGCCAACCGCAGGCAGTCCACGTGCCCGTGCGCCGCGGCCGTCGACGAGCACGTATCGCCGTCAAACGCGTTTTCCTCCGTTCCGGCGATGGCCCGAATCAGCGTGCGACAACATTCTCTCATGTCGATTTTCACCACGTTTTTCGGCACGGTGTCGTACCACTTTTTGCACATTTCGTCGCACGCGTAATACGCTAGTTTGGCCATGGTGAATATCATCTTTGCGGTTTGATAGATAGGCTATACATACATAATATACATACAGTATATATAGACAGTTCAATCGATGGAGTTTTTGTCCCTAAACAAAACATAAAAAAAAAAAAAAATACGAAAGTTATAGTTAATCTCTAGGGAAAAAAACGGCTGAAAAATTCAACCCCGGACCAGAAATCGATCCCGAGACCGTCGTTTGCCGGACTATTATTACTCTACCGTCAATCTACTCGGCGGTTTCCGAGAGCTCTTTTATAAAGTTCGCACGAGTGAATCATGAATCTGTTACCCGGAGGTATAGGACACAATGTCGCGAAATTGTAATTTTTCGGGATAACAAGTTTTCGATTTTCTTTATCGATAAATTTGTTTTTATTCGCGACTGATACGAATTATTGCTTTACACGAAACTTTAACGCATCATTATTGGTATTCTTTACATGATAGAAATAGGTAGGTACTACCTAATATTACGTTTTGAAAATTTCTAAAAAATTACGTAGGTATCTTTTGTAGACGTAGCACTGTGGACATAATGTTTTAAAGGTTTTTGAAAGTTAGTTACACTTTTTGTAATATTCATAATGTTAACAGTTTGCGGCAGGTATCAAAATAGGCTAAGGATGAATTAATGACAATACAGTTTATTACTGAACAAAACTCATAAAGTGTTTTATACCTCTCGAATTTACGGAGTAAACAAAGTCGAGTACACGTGGTGTTCTTCACCTCTAAAGAAAATGGACCTATCACCTTATTTCTGTTATTTATAATAACTGAACATAGTGCCTTATATACCTCTAGGACTTGGGGCCAGTGGGCGGCTCTAGTATTTAATTTTGTGGGGGCCACCAAAATTGAGTTGATGACTTTTTTTTTATTTTATACTATTTTTTTATTATGTATATTATACAAGAAGTTTAAAGTTTTTTAGGACTTTTGAGGGCCTTGGCTCCCTGGGTCCCCTAAATCCGTCACTGCATGGGGCTAACTATTTAATAAAAAAATGGACATGATGTCCTTTACCTCCAGGGTACAGAAATTTACCTTCGTCTATTCGATATAGCTACGGTAAGTATGTATTGATGACCGACGAGAATTATTCTTTGCGGCGACTATAAATTCTATAATAAAATAAAGTAATAAAATATGTAAAAACAATATTATATTGTGTTTTAATAAAACCAATAATATTTTATTATTAAAGGACGCGACACCGACAATTTTTCAATGAAACACTTGTATTAGCATATTTCATTTCTATCAACACACAAACATGTTAGAAATATAAAACAAAAAACAAATTATAACTAACAACATTATCTAGTGACTAATGGAGATTTTGATATATGCATTTTTACACGTTTTATGAGCTGTTAAAATATCGACTTCCTGAATATTTTTAATTCCAAATTTAATAAAAGAGACACATTTTCAAGATAAAATAATTTTTTTATTTAAATAAAAAAAATGTATTTTAGGTATAGGTTGTAAAAAACAAATATTTTAAAAAGAACAATTTTTTTTAAAAATTGAAATGGCCATTTAAAGCGATTTTTATGATGTTTTTTACATATTTTAAATTTTTAAACGTGTTTTTTTGTTTTAAACCTTTTTAAAATTAAGAATTTTTCGGTAATTAAAAATTGATGAACCATTATATTCTGTAAGGTAGCAGGAAGCCTAAAGAAAAAAAGTCCATGAAAAAGTATAAATGTAGCGGAAAAAGCTTAAATTAAAATGATATTCTACAATAATATTTTTGTAAATTTCAAACTTTATTAATGAGCAATAAAATATAAAATTTATTAAGAATAGGTACGTTGTACACCCAATTTTTAGGAGTTTTGTATAGGCAACTTTCATGAAAATTCTAGGAAAAATGAAAATCCAACAATTCGAATATATTTAAATATATTTTAAAAGTAATTTAAAAATAGTCTTGTGTCAATAACATTGTTTATTGTTGTATAAGTGCGATATTTATTTTAAAAAAAAACATGTTTACGAATTTTTCATTTTTAATAACTTGAGAATATCGTAGAAAGATTAAATAAAAATTAATTATAAGAAACAAAATTATCTAGGAATCTACGTAGCCGATTTTTGATATGTTCATTATTACACGTTTTACGATTTGGTAAAAAATCAATTTTTTTCATTTTTTTCATTACCTGTAAATCATTAAAAAATGAATATATCGAAAAAGACTACGTAATTCGCTATATAATATTGTGAGCTATATCATTGCAAATTTGAAGGTATCTTCGATAGGTAGGTACCTGTATAGTGTATAGGTACATTATTAATACCTATATAATATATGTATAAGATATAGGTATATATATACTCTACATTATAGGTATATCTAACATTAAAATTTAAAGTAGACTTTGGTCTGATCCTATATATTAATTACATTGTTACATGTACCACTGTTTAAATTATAATATAAACATTACTTAGCTTTTAGTTTTGGTAAGATAGTATCGTTAAAGTATCTATTTATTGTTTGATATAGCTATTATTACAACGATTATTATGAAAAAATATATCACTTAGGTATATAGCATTTGTAATATAGGGGTGGGTCTAAAAATTGTTTATGGGGTACATGTAAGTAGGTATATACCATAATATTATAATTATATAATATTTTTTAATTATAGTGTACCTATATTTATAGAGGGCAAAAGCTCTCTTCAATTCTCTCTTGGATTTAATTAAAATTTTTTTGTATTATAATTGGATGTATAAATTCAATTTAAAATGAACATTATTATAGAAAAAAATATGCATATTTAACTTTTTTGGGGGAGGGGCGGGGTTAAGCTCACTTGCTTTATTTTAAGGTAAGTACATTAAAAATTTTAAATCACCCCACCCCCTTGATTGAGCTTAAGATACGCCACTGGTATAGAATATAGTTCATAGTCGATATCTACCTTACCATAGTCCAAATCTATAGTTTGTACCTGCTTTAGAGACACCTAACCTAACCCAACCTGCATGCCAGGAAATTTGTCGGATATTTATCCAAATAGGTAGCTATAATATATTGATAATATAATACGATTAGCGATATTATGCTTAATTTTTTGTAATTTTAAATGGACTTTTTACTATTCTATATATTTTTTTTTTTTATTCTAATATTTATTTTTATTGTAGGTACCATGTAATTATTCGTGTTATTCGTGCATATTGTGTTTAAATAATTAAATTCCACCAAGAACACCTCAAAAATATATATCATAAACATAAATAAAATTACTTGTCTATTGTTTATTATTTAATTATTATTGGTACCTATATTATGACGTGATCCCATACATTTGTCATTTAAATAGGAAAAGTAAAAACGGCGTTTTCATTGATTAAATAAGTATACAGTGCACGACAAGTATACTGGCGCATGTGCATATTGCGCTTCTCGTCGAGTGTCTCTTTGCTAATAATATGTGCTTCAAATTGTTTACACTTTACATTAAATGTACAAATTTTGTAGCGTATAATCACAATGCATATGAATCTGAATAAAATTTATTTTATGAATATATCATCGAATATGATCTAAGCTTCATAGTTCATACACAGAATAGATTAAATCTATTAAATATGGTTCATACACACAATACACTGTTTATCATGTATAGCCGTATAGTAGCTCATCCGTTCATTTATTATTTATGATAATAATCCTTATCAATGCATTTGACCATAACAAACCCAAAAATCCTGTGGTTTATATTAATTGTTACTTTCATAAAAAAATGTACCCATTTCTCTTAGTTTATAATAATAATAAAATATAATAATAATTAATGAACTAGTGTAGTAGTGTAAACTATGGATTTTATAATTATTTATAAATAATCTAGTGAATTTATATACTGTATTTTGTATTGCTATTTACAGGTCGTTTATTTTACGTTTAATATAGGCAGATCACTATTGCATTTTATTATTGCGATTTCTTATTTTCAGTATTTTGGAGTATTTTAGTGTACAAAATGGTTTGGTGTTGTCATGTTGGGTATTTTGGTATTGTTCTAATAATGAGAAAACTACTTATAAATTGTAACGCTTACATAGAAAAATAATTTGATCAGGGTAACTGAGGTTTCTTAATTTTTATATATTAACCAATCAAATTTGATATAATATTTTTTATTTTATCATATGCATATTTTTAAAATGTTTGCAGACAACTGATGAACCTAAAATATGTACCCACATTTGTAGCTGCAAACGATTAAAAGATAAATGGATCAATACATTTGAAAATTCAACCAGTTCATTTATTATTGAAACTACCATCAAACTCAAGGTACTATATATTGAATTTAAAGTTTATAGAAAAGATAGTGTTCTTGTTATATGTACTCTATATTATCTGCTGAAGATATGGCCGTGGGCATCAATATGAATATAATTATTAACTACAAAAAAAATTATTTGCTATCACAGAACTCTAATGTATATAATTTTATTGTTCTCGAAGTGTATAATTATATTACTTTTTAAACAAGAAAATTAAGCTATGAAATTGAAATTTCATCATTTGACAATAGCATTTACATATGAAACCATTGGGCCTTGGCTAAAAGATGATTTGGTTATTTAATATACAGAATACCATCTAATGTTATGTTTATATTACTTTGCAGTTTAATTAAAACGTTAGAAATTCATTATATTTATTTGAAATGTACTAATAAAAATGTTAGTAAACCTAATTTCTCACATTAACGAATTTAAGTGTAAATTCCCTGATTTTTATTTATTTATAATATTTATATTTATTTAAAAGTGTACCTAGAATATACATAAGCAATAACATTTTTATTTATTTGATTAATGATTTGTATAACATTAAAAATTTTTAGTTTACAAATTAAATTTCATCAAGTCAAAGGAATAAAACTCATTTACTCAACACATTTAAATCATTCACGAACTTTTGAGTAATAATTTATTGTTCCAATGTTTATACAACAGTGCCTTACCAATATCAATAAATAATTAGGGGAATGTACAAAAGTTCTTATTGAGTTGTCCTGAATGGTGTAGTAATATTTGTAGGTAGTTTCATTTTCCAGCTTAAACTCAGTAAAAATAATTACTTTAAATTCATAATTTAGTAGAATATTTAGACAAATTGATGTTGTTTTGGTTAACAAAAAAATTAATTAATGATATTTTTCTATCTGGAGTGTCATTAAATATTTTATTTTATTTTATTTTTTACATACACCACAATTCACTCCGGAGCAAGTAATTAAGATAGACTCCATTGAGAGACTTCTGTGCCTATTAAGAGAGCAATGTAACACATGTAAGTAACTATTATTGAAAAATATATCTATTGTTATAATACTATATTAGAAATATTACTATCTACAGGTGATCATCAGTGGACAATAAATACAAACAAGAAGAATCGTACATTAATTCTATACCTACTTTTTTTACTATATATTAAATAACGAATAAGTATATAATTAGTATGGCTCACAAAAACATGCAGATATTTGCAAAAATATATCTATAATATGTCCGCAAATTATTTATTTATAATTAATTTATGTATGTATTTTTATTGTAAATCAGAATCGCTGTTTTGTCTAAAAATCATCACAAAACACACTGTGGTGTAATCACCTGCTTGTTTTTGTAAGCTATACTATATTTTTAAAAAACCAATTATTTATTCATTAAGTAGAATATATATAATTTAAATAGTTATTAAAAATAATTTGTTAACAAGATAGGGTATTTTTTACAAGCAGTTAGAATTTATCTAAACTGGATAGTGGTTAATCTATTTTGTCCGGTAGCACATTTAGATATTACAAAATATATAGTATTGTTTCTAATATAAAAGTTAGTGTGAGTCTATATTTTTAAGGGAATTAAAATCTGGATTAAGAATAACAATTTTATTATCCTCAACAAACATAATATTCAAATTGTTTTGGTGCAAGTATGAATAATGGTGAAAAAACTATTGGCACTGATTTTATGTATTTTATCTACTTCTATAATAGTGTTTATTGACGCTATCACTCTCTATAGTAGTATTTTTTCTCAAATCAATGAATTTTAAATTATAAACGCTCATTTTTCATATGTACATCCTGGTCCACGGCACCTATACTGTGAGGTTATTTTAATAACCATAATAATAAAATATAGATTGGGGTGATAGCATCAAGTCACATTTAATGTGAAATGCACTATAGTATACTTAGTTCATAGTTTTAACTTCAATAGATAAGTATTTTTCTAACACTATATAAAAGCTCTGTCTGTAAAACTTAATAAGAGTATACCTAGTAAAAGATGTAAAGTGTGTCCATATTTTTAAGAGCCATTTAATTTCTCAGCCGAATGGCCATAAATTTATATGGGGTTGGTTGAGATTTATTGAATGTACCATAATGCAATTATTTTCAAATTATTCAAATACTTAGTATTTTTTGTTTGTGCATGACCAATAACTCATTTGGTTTTAATAGGAAACCATATATTTGACATTCACAAGATTCAGAAGGGTTAAAAAAATGTTTAATTATTTATATTATTATATATAAAGTGTAGTTCTAAATTTAAAATTTACTGAATTGCAGCCGTATAAAATTTAAAAAAATTATAATATAACTATATATTTTAAAATATGAAACAGCTATACCTCAGTCAATTTTGAATTTAGAATTATAGTAAACATATAAAAATTATTTCAAATCATTTTCCCTATCTGATTTGTATTAAAAATAAAGGTTTCCAAAAAAAAAGTAATAAGTTCAATTGCATGACATATATGGGTCAAAAGGGTTGTGTTTGAAAATTCTAGACAAATTATATTATGGTACCTACCTTTTATTGACTTCAACAATTGCTTACCGGTGTATGGACACACTGTATAGTAACAAATTACTATACTTACTTAATAATAAGAGCATTATAATTTATAATAGTATTTTTATTAACAAAAAATGTAACGTTGTATGGCTCATTACGATTACTAAATTTAACTTCATCTACAATTATACCTAAATTAGAATTTGTTACTTCGTTCCTTTTTAATTATTTTGTATTATTTTTGAAATAGTCTGAAATATATGTGTGGATAATAAATAATTTCCATCTATTTTTATTTACATATATTTTTATGTTATTTACTAATAAACTAAAAATATGATCATTAGGTATTATTTATAATTGTTAATTAGAATTTTGAAACTAGGATTAAGTTATTTATGTATATCTTTTAATGGTAAATACAATTTTCTAAACAAACATTTTTATAGAAAAATTAATAATATTGTCAATTAAAATATACATATTCAATAAGTTTACCCAATAGATTCCTTATTAAAATGATTGTTTTATGTTTTAACATTTTAAGTATTCATCAAAAATAAATTATTCAGATGTAGATTAATTTTAAATTTACCTTAATATTAAAGCAGCTGTTCGATGCTATACATTAATATGTGTTCATAACCATTGTTACTTCTTATAGTTGTATCCTTTACGAGGACTATGAAATATGTAATAAAATTTTTTTTATAATTCAATAAAAAATAAATATAATAAGTTTTTTAGAATAGTATAGTCAATAAGTAGTTATCAATAAATAAATAAATTATACAATATAATATTTAATATAAAATAAAACTTATTTTTTTATAGCAATTTTCAAATAACTGTAAATCTATTTATCAATATTTTATATTAATCAATTAAAAAATATCTAAAACACATCTAGTAAGTTAAAATTTTAAAAAAATCTTAATTATCTATATAGAATTTTGGATAACAATTAATCATTGGGCCTAAATATAATTAAAATGTTAATATTAAAAAATTTTAAATGGCATTAGATAGTATTACCAAAGTATATTTATTCTTCAAGCTTATATTATGTGACAGCTGAGAGAGATGTAGTTAATGTGTACATTATAATAATAATCATAGTATAATATTCATATACCTACTTAATATTAACAATAAATGAATTAAACAATTATTATGAAATAGATTTTTTGTTATTCCTTGTTTTACCAAAATAATTTGGTGATCAAGATTTTAAGAGTCAAAAGTTCGGATAATGATGGAATAAAAATATAGAAAGTTGAAAAAAAAATATTACCTGGTATACAACAACAACAATGATTGAATATTAATCAGTAATAATAATGCAGACACAATTGAACAAAATTTAGATTGAACCAATTATTACTTTTAAAAATTAGATTGAAGTAGACCAGACCAATATCTTAAAAATAAGTCTCAGAACTATTTCAAACCGCATTAACAGTAGGTTTTAACTGGATTGAATAAAACCATCAGTAACTTCTATTGTTAGGTAGGTTTGGACAATGATGTGGTCTAGTTTGATTAATATTTTAATACTATGTCTTTTAATATACTTAAATTCTACAGTAATATTATATATTTTTTCCTTCTAATATAATAATTATTATATTACAATTTGAATGTATAAATTGTAGTTCCTATGTAACACCCATCAATTTTATTTGGTAGTTAATAAAATTTAAGTCGATAATTTAAGTTTGGGTGCCAGTCATGGGATAGATAACATTTCCCGTATGACTTATGGTAGGTAGGTACCTATTTTTTTAACAATGGAATTTTTTTAGTAAATAATAAATTAGTGCATGTATCTACCTATCTCATAAGGAATTTGAAATACCATTTAAATACTCCCCTCAGGCCCCCTTTTGCTGTAAAATTTTATATTAGAAAACTGTCTAACGCTTACCTTAACAAAACTTTCTACATGAATCTAAACGCATACCAACGACTTGATGAAAAAAAAAATGAATTAAATTAGTGTACAATCGATTTTTTCACTCGAGGAAAAATGGTACAAAACTTTTTAATACTTGTATACAATTTTTATGTCACAGAACTTTACAGAAATCTTTTGAACCGCTTTTTGCTAGTCTACTTATTGGTGAAAACAACGTAGTGTTGTGTTTACGAAACCTGAAGGATAACCCAACGATTTTCTGACTGGTTTAACTGGTTTAGGTGGTTCCAAAACAACGTGATGTAGCTACAACCGGCCGGGCGTTCTATTCACATATGCCATCTCCCGATTTCCATCCATATAATGAGTAATACGACAAAGATTATGATACAAAACACAAAAATGTGGCACTTAGGTTAAAATTAATGTTTAATCGCCTATTGTTAATTTTGAATAGGAAAATATTTTCGAGACAATGGCATATACTTAGGTACATAACTTTCATAAAATATTGTCCAACGATGAAGTTAAATTGTTTTAAGTTTTCAATTTCTCTGAAATATCTGTAACTTCCTACTTCGACAATACGAGTATTTCGTAAAAATGACATACATTGTATTGCCTCGGAAATATTCTCACCTTCAAAATTCATAATAAGTGTATGACTTTAATTTGAATTTAAACGCGGCATTTGTTTGTTTTGCGTAATATAATTTTTCCGTATTGTCCCGTGTCCATTAGACGGACGGAGATAGGTACCTATACGTCGGGTATAATGTTATTTTGAGAGGCCAAGCCGGTTGCCCATTTCGAGGTCGTTGAACTCGGTAATAGAGAACGGAAGAATTCCATAATATGTTGACCGTTTAAATACTAGAGTAGATGCTAGAAGAGCCATACGGCACATACCCATATCATATTACTTCTTATATTCTTGTCGTTTTCCATTTTTAGCTGAAACACTTTAAATAAAATCAAATTTCATAAAAATATTTTTTTAAATCCCGAACATTGACGGAGATCGGGGTGGGGGACTTAGGCCCCCTAAAAGTTTGTCAAACCCTCTCAAAAATGCTTTGAAAAATTATTATATTTAAATATATTTGTATGGATACTTTAGAGAAGTGCCTAAGAACATTTTGTTTAGTAGAAAAAATAGGTATCTGGTTTTTACAATCCCATAGGTACCTATTTTTGTTTCGAATTATCGATTAAACATGAAAATGTTAATGAATCTGTTTGTGTGGAAGAACACACAGACTTAGAATCAGCAAATAATTCCGTTTCCATTATCAATGTGACAAACCGCACTTATTTAAAGGACCAAATTTTCAGGACCTATCCAATCTGTATTAAAAGTAGGTACCTAACTATAATAAAAATAAATACACGTGTAAGTATAAGTACCTATATGATTAGGTGACTTATCAAAAAACTGTATTTTAAATGTAAAATAAAATAAAATGTCTCCCTATATAAAATCTATTTAGGAGGCGAAAAATCGAATGAAAAATAAAGAGACAGGGCTGTCTCCAGGGGGGGAGGTTCTCACTCCCCTAACTTCGGAAAGCAGTCGGCAAATGGTAGAAAAAGTCGATGTCCTTTTTTTTGATTATTATATATGAATGGATATGAATGGAGTGTTTTGGAATTTTGTTGGGAAATTATGCAGCAATGAAGTATTTTTCGGAATTTGAAGTCGGCAAACTATAAATTATTAGGATTTTAGTCGGAAAAATGGGAAAAAAGTTGATTACTTCTTTTTATGCTTATTTTTTTTTCGGTTTAGAAACCGGAACCCTTTGAAAATTTTAGCATGGGAACCTTAACCGGAATCCAATTTTAATTTTTGTAGAAACCGAAACCAGAACCGATATTATCGATTAGACATTTTTCGGGTTTTTTTGGTTCCAATAAATCCTAATTTTATGACCCGTTGGTCTTTTTTCTCATTATCGCCGATTACTGAACAATCAATGCCAACTGATAATAAATTTATATCATGCACCGGGTAGGTACCTACTGTTCGATTCATATGTTTTAAATATTACAGCTAATATGATGTATTTTCGACGGTGATAAAATGTACCTACACCTGGACCCCTCCGTCAGTGTTGGATTGTCATCGCGTGGCGTGCTACCTTATTACCTTACAACATAGGTACGTGAAATACGTTTATAAACAGCTAGGTGCATTTACATTTGCTCGTCAAAGCAATGTTGGTTTGTGAATTGCGATCGTGTTTAGTGACCATCAGTGTACACGGTATACACATGTGACCATATATTATTTTATTATTTTTATAAAAACGTTTATTGTAGGTATTTTTTTTTTTTTTTTTTACTATAAAAAATTTCAAATACCTACACATTTGTTGGACACATGACCAAACACATTAACTACATTATATACGTATTTTAATATTACGGGTTTAACCTAGTAACTTAATTTCTAAGGGAACATAATTACGTCCCTTTTTCTATTCCGTTGACATATGATGAAAGCAAAATATGCTAGTTCTATATATTTTATACAGTAGGCAGGTAAGTATGTACCTATCAAAATAGCACACTCGGTAGGTATATTACTCAGGTAGATACTTATGTTTTACTTAAATCTTAATTCAATAATTTAAATTTGGAATTACCTACCTACATTGGATTATTTTTCGCTTTAAATTCAATTGGAAAATAGAACTACTAGAGGCTAGCACCTATTTCGTATGAATATGATGATCATATTATATTTTAATATTCAATTATTACATAATTATGTTATAGGTAGTAGGTACATTTTAATTCAATGTACCTACCTACATAAAATCAGTTTAGGTATATTTTCGTGACTACCAAGTTATTAAGTTTTCTAATTAAAATGTTAATATAATATAATAATAATCATAACATTATAATATGTAAGTATCTATACAATATAAAATCTTTGAAAATCTAAAATATAACGAAAAAGTAATATGAATAAAAAATAAAAAATTCAATACTCGTTTATATTGTAGGTAACACATTACAACTTGGCTTTAAAAATAAACCGAATTATTTACAAAATACCTATAGGTACCTACTAATATCGTGAAAGTGTATCCTATATTCCTATATCATTGTACCTACCATTGTGTGAATTCGCAGCATTTTATTGTTATAATAATATTATTACCGGGTAGGAACATATTGTTTTTGCCGACTTGAAAAAAAAAATGGAACCGGTTAAAACCTGTATTAACCGAAACCGGAACCTCAATTTAATGTAATGAAAAACCGAAATCGAATTGGAACCGTAAAAATCATTAAGGCTCCAATTCCGGCAGTACTTAAATAAACTATAATTTATTTATTTTTCATGTTGATAAGTTATGTTTTGATTTATCAGTCATTTTCATTATAAGTCTGTCGACATTGGTGATGGATGTTTTATGTAATTTTAAATTCAGTGGCGTAACTACGGTGAGCGATTCGGGTGATATATCACCCCCCCCCCCCCTTATACGGTATACCGTATAAGTGTATGACAATAAATAGTCAATAATCGTTGGCGCTCTGTATGCCAACATACCGTTTTTCGACTATATAATGGATATAGGTAGCTGGACGGAACCGGTCGCTGCCGACGAACGACTAAATGCCGTTATATACACGAAACGATATGTTGCGATCATTTTAGGTAGGTATATTGTTTCTTATACGTATATTATTATTAGACATTAATAAATTTTATTTAAATCGTAACACATATTTTGTTTTGTATTATGGCCATTACTCGTTCTAATAAATTCCGAGTTCAAAAACGTTTATAATATTATAAATATTATTTTATAATATATAAATGCATGAAAGATAATTATTATAAACTTCGTCCAGTTGCCAAATACCGTAATGTTGCTACTGAACGTTCTTATGCGGAAATACTTTCACGCATAATCAGTGGTTAAAGTGAGGGGGACGGATGGGGACGGCGTCCCCCGTCTTTGCTTAGCTTAAGTTTGGCGTACCCTTTATATTTCTAAATGTTTAATTAAAAGTTAAGACTGAATTTGTTCTTTTGTACGTAATATTCAAAAATTAAATAAAAAAAGTTTAAAATATGGTATTTAGTTATAAATTGTATGCAAGATCTATATTATAGAAAAAACTATTTCGATTTTTCTTTGTTCTCCAGACATTCTCTCCTTGGCCCGGAATATAGGTAATTAATATGCGTATATTAAAGTTAGGTATAACCACAGAGTAGGTATGTACATTATACATAATACCTAATAGGTATATACATATATACGTCCGTGATAAATTTTTACAAATTAGGTCAATAATAACATGGATTAAAAGTTAAATTTATATAAATATTTTAAAAATATTACCGTATTGGTTTAGGGGATGCCATTTTTTTTTTTTCATTAGCTATAGTCCGCCTGCAAATATATTCCACTTTAACCACTGCGCATAATCGTATTTTTTTTTCTATGACCGGTCTAACTATACTCAACTCAACAGTTCATATAGTAGGTACCTACATGACTACCTATCCGTGCGTAAGTAATTTTTAAAATCTGCAGGTTCTTTTTATTGAAGTTCTCGTAGTAAGTTAATATGTGAGTATTAACTTGCTTTTGGAGTATTCTCTCCAAAAGCCCCGGCTTTGACCATTTTCGTTTCTTTTTTTTGTTTTTCCTCGTCATTCACCGCCAAAAAAAGAGCAGATAACTCAGCCATACGGGCCGGTGTCTCAACGTCTACTATTCATGTACAATTTTCGAAAGATTAAGAACAAATTACGCAGCGGATAGGTACGCAATGAGTTCGATAAAAAAAAATAACTTGAAATAAAATCAGGTTTTCCATTGACATTTAGGTATACCAAATTATTCATTTTAAAATTAAATATTTTATTAATATTTCTTCAAATATAAAATAGAGTAGACACTGTCTCATCGCCACTGATCAATATTGAAATTGGGATTTTGGGAAACGTTAATATCGATTGCAGTAGAAAATTTTTTTTAGTACATAATTATGTAGGTACCTATGTATACCTAGTCTTAGCTCTCCCAATAATTCAACTATAGATTTCCGTCAATGATCGGGAGCACTGCTTCGCTCGTCGGGTAAGATATGGTAGCGGATATATTGAATTTGAAAGTAATGATATAGACACCGTTACTTTTTATAAAATAATTTAGGGTGCAGAGCTTCAGTGTAATACATAATTAATATAAATGAAATAAAAATTTCAAAAAAAGTATTTTTTAAATATTATATGATCATATTAAATATGATAACAAATGTTGATATCGGAAAATGAGTAGGTGCGCGTATAATTAGTTCAAGTCTTCTGGCTGAGAAGTTGTTTCCACAAAAATGGAAAAATGTTGGCCAAATACAAATGGTGGAAGTTTATCCATAGTCCATTCAGTAGGTACTCGGACAGGATAGTGTATTCTTTTTTTTTTTTCATTACAAATGAATCATTGCACTCTAAAAAATCATTCGGAATAAAGTTTTACGTAATAAATTAGTTTCAATATGATCTAAAAACAAGTAGCCTTTGCGTTAATATCTCACTTTATACTGTTTGTGTAAAAAAAAGTTTCAAACAAAAATTGTAGAAGAGAAAATTATCTTTAAGATGGTTATATATATATATATATATATATATATATCCAATCGCACTTGCGATATACGAATTTTAACGTTTACAATAAATATCTCGATAATATATAATAACGATAATAAGAATGCATTCGTTTTATGCACGATGTATTATGTACATATAGTCCAGTCAATGGAGGGTTTGAACTTACAACAAATGATAAAGTTTTGAAATATGGCAGAAAGTTTCGCCTTTGGGAACTGATTAACCAAAAAAATGAACAATAAAAAGCGAGATATTCACGAAAAATCTATATTTCTAACCTTTGACTTCGAAAAAACCTTTGATTCGGACGCGTTATCGGTGTCAAAATTTTACATGTTATTTATAATGATATAATTAAAGTGTATGCAAAAAATTAGCTTGATTCGAATATTTTTAAAATAAAGTTATTTTTTCGTCAAATTTGACTGTGCTATACCTAGACATGCACAGAAAAAAAAACAAATTTGAAAATGTCTCTAAAGGCATTAAAATTACTAAAATAAGAAAATTCCTTCCCCGTAGGTACGTCACATGTATAGGCATTGGGATAACGTTTCTATGAAAAAAAATAATATTTGCTTCGATTCAAAGGCAAATTATGCATTATTTTTCGTGTTATAAAATCTCTTTTAAAAACGGCCTTATTAAAAGTCATGTGCCATGATTAAAATTAGGTACTCGTTCATAAACGATACAATTTTTTTCATAAAGAATTTTCTCCTCTACAATTTTTATTTGAAACTTTTTATTGTACGACCAACAAAAAACGAAATATCTACTCAAAGGCTCCTTTTTTTTTACAAACTCATTTTTAACCATTTTTTGCATGAACAGTTGTTTATACACAATACAAAATATAGCCTTTTTTGTAAAGTTTTGATGTACATATCTATAGAGTACAACTTCTCAGTTACTTAAAAATACTTTAAAAAGACTCTATTGACGCATTTCCAATAAGGGACGAGTGAATAAAAGAAAAAAGGTTTGTCTTACAAAAAGGGTGATAAGAGGCTCATTTTGTAACGAAATTTTTGGATCTAGGCAAAAATGTGTAATAACAAAACTTTTAGACAATTAAACGATATAAAAATTTTATTTGATATTTTTTGTCGTAAATATAATATTTATTGATATTTTTAGAAAAATCCAGTTTTTGGGGAGGGGTTAACCCCACCACCAATTTATAAATGGGAGGTGGACCGAATTTTTTTTTTTATTATTAGGGTATATCCTCTGATAATTTTGTCGTTCATTGCTTAGTCTTTTAAAAAAAAAATTATCCCTTCCGGCTCCCATGCTATACCAAGGTCATTAATGAGCCTATATTAATGTGTATTTTTTATGGGTTGAAATATCAAAAGTCGTAAAACGGTTCAAAAAGATTGTTTGTATATAAAAAATACTTAATTTTATAGGAAATTCCTTTCTCTACAACTTTTTATAGTATGACGAATGGAAAGCAAGATATTTATGAAAAGGCTAGTTGTTTTTTTAAAAAAAAATCGAAATTTTCAAAAAATTGTCATTTGGCAAGTCTTGTACCTCAAAGATGGTCACTAGTACACAAAAAATGTATTTAACCTTTTTTTATAGATAATTATTTCTTCTATAAATTTTATTTAAAATTTTTTGTCGTAAGACTAATATAAAACGAGATAATCACTCAAATGTCATTTTTTTGATCTTTGACCTCTAAAAAGCCTTTGTTCTGGACCTCATATCGATGGCGACTTTTTTTTTGGTTAATCAGTGACCCAAGACGAAATTTTCTGCTAAGTTTCAAAACTTTATTATTTGTTGTAAGTTCAAACCCCCTGTTGACTGGACTATATGTTTATTGTACATAATACATTGTGCATAAAACGAATGCATTCTTATTATCGTTATTATATATTTTATCGAGATTTTGTATGGTAAACGTTAAAATTCGTATTCCGCAAGTGCGATTGGATATACACATGCATATATATATATAACCATCTTATAGATAATTTTCTCTTCTACAATTTTTGTTTAAAACTTTTTTTTATACAAGCCAGTATAAAGCAAGATATTAACGTAAAGGCTACTTGTTTTTAGCGAATAATCAGATTTCATTAAAAGTGTACACTTTGTTGGCCTTATAACTCCAAAATTATAACTTTTACGTGAAAATGTTATAAGACCTTTTTTGTAGACATTTTTTATCTAAGACTTTTTATTGTATGATCAATCAATAACGAGATATTCAAAAAAAGGCCATTTTCATGACCTTTAACCTCGAATAACCTTTAACGTGTACATGATATTGAGGTCAACTTTTTACAGATTGTTTATAACGATGTCATAAAAGTGTTTACCAAAATTCAGCTAGGTGGGAATTTTTCCGAGCTGAACCCCTTTTTTCATTTAATATGACGACTGGACTAAAAATAATTTCATGAATTGTTTTCAAATTTAGGTTATATTTTGAATTTTTATTTAATTTGATATTTTTTTTTTCGTTCTCTATTTATTGTTATAAAAGTTACCCCTTTAAATATAAATTGATATATTTATATTTATAAATATATATATATATATATATACATTCAAACTATTATTTTATATACTCAATATTTCACACTAAACAATATTTGTGACTACTAAATACTGTTATAATAGAATTACTTTTATTATAATTTACCTAAAATCCTACATAATTGACAACATTATCTAAAATTAAAACTGATTTTTTTTAAAAAGGTACAAAAGAATCCCCTCTAATGTGATGCTATGTAGTAATATAATATAATTATTGCACATTTATTGGGAATAAAATACAGAACACATATAGTTTATCAACAGCATGTATATAGTCATAATTGAGAGTGCATAAGAAGAATATAGATATAATTCACCAAAGTTCTCTACAGGAGATTAGCCGAAAATAAATACAATGATTTATGGTTAAAACCTATTTATGTAAACAATTGTATAGGGAAACAAGTCGAAATAATAATATATTCCTGACTAATAATAATCATACAAAATATAAGACTTATAATGAAAGTATATGATTTAAAAAATTAATGTTCCTTAAAATAATATATAGGTGTATAATACATATATCTAATTTAAAATAAATAAAAAAAGTAAAACGTGACAAAATATGGCCAATATTTACTTATGATATGAAATTAATGTTGCATATTACACTAATATTAAATACTATAATACAGTTATCAAAATATTTTTGGATACTACCTACTTAACAATAAAATACAATATTCATAGTAAAAGAGTAAATATTACTTTTGAAATGTCTACTATCAAGTAAATGTATCAGTTCAACATTTACTCGATAACAGATATTTTTATAAAAAAACTAAAAACATCCTACAAATATAATATTGCATAATATACTAATAATATTTAATTACAATAATAATTATATTATTTATACATAATAATTTACAAAAATATAATATATGCATATAATAGGGGTGTTGTACAACTTTTTCTATATAATTGAAGTAATGCATTTAAACATCCTTGCATATTAATATCCAATGATTATTAAATGTAAAAAATAGTTATTTTAATTCAATAAGAATTAAATTTAATAAAACAATTTTAGTATGTGATATTGGTCACATTCTGTAAATATTATATTATATATTTACATACTTCAAATAAGACCCTTCAGCACAGATTTAACTTATTTTATAATTATATACCAAATATACCTACTAATATTGATTTAGGGAACAATATTTACAAATAGTAGCTAGTGACATATTTTTATCGATTTGTAAAATAAAATAATTTTACAATATTACATTACATTGTATTATACTTTATGGAAAAATAAATGTGATACAATATTCCTATTTAACCAGTATTTGGTTGCGATGTAAGCACAGTACTTGCATTATAACAATTTTAAGCACTACTAGCTTATTTCCTACAAAATTTATAAAAATATCTTGAATAAATTATACATAAACAAAATGAAATGAAATTATTTTATTAGTTTAACCTATCGTAAATCAAAGTGATTACTTTAAAAACAAATTTACTTTTATGAGAAAAAAAATATTTTCATCACAATAATGTGTATAACTAAGACCAACAGTTAAAAGTCTTGTTATAATATTATTATAATATAATATTATTATTATAATATTAATTGATTTTTTTATTTAAAATATCATTACATGTTGTAATGTTTTATTGTTTTAATAAAAGTATTATTATTTAATAAATTATATAAATCAATAATTTATTCAAAATATTTTTTATGAATTTATGAATATTATATTTGATTATACCATCTATTTATTATCTAATAATACGTTTATTTTTAAATTAAATTATCCGTGATGTTAAATTGAGTTACAAACTAGATATTTAAAATGATCTCAGAAAGGATATTTATAAATCTGATAGATCAAAATAAAAATCTACTTTACATCAAATAGCATTCAGGTCTATAGGCGTGAAGAAGTGAATTCCCCAAAAAAGTGAATTGCGTTGTACAAAATGGAACGTGTGTATTTTTGTGTAATAGTGCACATTCATGTAGTGAGATGTGTAGTATAGTATGAACTAATCATTCCTGGTGCAATTGTGGCAACACACATGGTTTTTTGTGAAAATCGTGAATTTCAGCATACATTTTACGCACATCTTTGATATGCACTATCACACTTTTGTGGTGTGTTTGTAGCAATCTTTTCTCATGTTGCACCCAACTGCATTCTGCTTAGGTATGCGCCTTGACCTATAGAAAAAATATACCAATATTATATATATAAACGCACAGAAATCAATTTAAATAAATATTAATACAAATAAGGATATATTCAATATAATGGAGAAATTATTATAGTATATTTTACTATAATTAATGATTCGGTGAAATTATATTATTATAAACTTGCAATATATTACTCAGTACAATAAGTGTAATATCTTAGTCGAAGCGTGTATAAACCAAATGGGTTTTTTAAAAAAAATTTCACACTACCTTAATAAAATGTTCATAATAAGTAATACTAAACGTACTCAAATAATACATTAAAAAACAAATTATTTGGTATAGAATATTTTATTTTACAATAAGTAGTAAGTTAGTTTTCTACTCTATAAAAAAAAAAAATCATAACATTTATAAACTCTATGTAAGTAATATATTTATAGTATTATTATTACATATTTATTTATTAAGAAAATTAAATACAAAGTATAAAGTATAATCACACAGTAGGTACTTATAATAAAATAATAAATAGTTATTCGCTGTATGGTAGTAGTGATGGTGGAGTTTTTAGAAATTGTAGCTAGGGTAAACAAATTATAACCAACACAATTGATTTTCCTGCCGACATTGAAATTGATGTTGAAAGTGGTCCTATGCCATTCTGTGTTATTGCAGATGAGGCATTTCCTTTGTTAAAAAACTTAATGCGGCCATATCCAGGTAGATCAAAAGGAAATTTACCTGAAGATCAGATTATTTTTAACTATAGGTAAAATTAAAAATGGATTGTATGTTCTATAACATGTTACGATTAATTAATTTTAAATGTTTATAGGTTCAGCCGCGCAAGGCGTACAATCGAAAATGCCTTTGGTATACTGGCTAGCAAATGGAGAGCATTTTGTTCACCTATAATAGGGAATGAAAACACTGTAATAGCCATTACCAAAGCCTCAGTTGTTCTACACAATTTTGTTAGAATTTCTGAAAAAAATTCTGGTAATAATAATAGTAGTTTATAATATGTAATTTACTAAATTACTTTTTTTATTATTATTAATTTTAGATGAAGCTCAGTACTGTCCTATTTTATTAGTGGATAGATTTGAGAATGGAAGACTTATCAGAGGACAGTGGAGGAATGATGTTTCAGATGCACTAGCTCCTATTACTCAACAAGGTTCAAATTTCTACAGTACAGAAGCAAAATATACAAGGGATAAATTTAAAAACCATTTTAATGGGCTAGGTGCTATTGAATTTCAACAAAACCCTTCATATTAATGTATAATAAAAAATAAACTTTATTCAATTAATCACTTTCGTTAAGAATATCATTAATGAATTTGGCCTGTAATTTCAATTTTTATTTTTGGAAAGAGGTGTCATAATGCTGCATAAATATTGACAATATTTTTTGTCACTTGTTGCTTCTGGAAATTGTGGTGGACTGCTCGGTTTTATTTTTTTGAGTTCACTCAATAATAGTCCTATATTATCTTGAGTACAGTTTCCTGGAATGTTATAACATAAATATTAAGAAAATTTTTGAAGCAGTTACATATTACTTTCAATTATTACTTTTTTTATTTTTGTTTATTGCTGATATATCTGAAGCAGGAGTAGTAGAACTTGCCGTTTCAACATTAGTTATAGTCCTTAATATAAAATTAAAATTTAATTAGATATATAGAATAAATAATATTTTGATTTAGTACTTACGGTTTTTAAATAACAATATCATCAAGGAATCTTAGTTGTCTCATATGACACCAGTCTTTTGAACTACCAGAACCACTAACGGAATTTTTACGCCTGGTGTATTCTTCTTTTAAATATTTCCATTTATTTTCTATGGTTTTAATATCAAAATTGCCTAAAATTGTTATTATATACTGTGTATTTAAATTATATGTGTTTTGTAAAATATTTTATTAAATTACTGTCTAATTCATAGTGAATTTCTGACCAAAGCCTATTTTTTTATTCGCTTCGATCTTTCAATGACGGGCATTTTATAATCCCATAACAGGCGGCGCACAGATACAGCTGCAATTAATAACTCCTCAAAAGTTGAATCTTTAATTGATTGAGTGATTGATGTTGATATTTCTAATAGTTTAAAATATAATTAGACAAAATAATTATACTAAATATAAAACATAATTATGAACATACTATTCTCAGGTTTGAATTGCATATAAACTGATGTGAAACTTTCACCAACACTCATTGGCTCTACAAATTATTAAATTTTAAATTTATATTTACAAAATTAAATTATACATATAATTATAGATATGTAAGTACTTACTATTTTTGCATACATGATTTTTGATTGTATTGGGAATGAAATTTCCACAAGTACCACAAAAGTTTTCCCTATTTTTTTGTACAAATAATATATTAATTAATAATAATATATTTCAATATGTACCTAATCTTTTTCTTCTCATTTTAATTTTTCTAACTACACTCTACAGATCACACTTTTTTCACTTATTAAATTCACCATAGTCATCTTAAAAAAATTTTAATTTGACATTTATTCTATTTAT
>JAIPRL010003869.1:0-42923 GCA_025469235.1 Pemphigus obesinymphae | reverse complement strand
CATCCATCCCATTAATTTAATATGTACAAATACGTAAATGTATAATGACTAAATAAAATTTATAAATTATGTACTCGTATAATTATAATCAAATAAATATTTTCATATTAATTATTTCAATTTTTTCTGGTTTTTATTTATTTTATCTATTTCTTATGATAGTCATGCTATGCCTTGGGGAAGGGCGCCCTGAGAAAATCTTAGTTTTAAAAGGGCGCTATGAGCCGTAAAAGTTTGGGAACCGCTGGTATAGGTAATAATATTTCTATGCTACAGATCAATAAACTCAGATGACTCCATTCATGGACGATAACACACAAACTCTTAAAGTTTTTTTCGCGTTCACAATTGTATGAAACGTCTAAACTTCTAACACAGGAATCGTATAATATTTTCCTGTTCGTATTTAAATTTTCCGTATTATAAATCTAAAATAATATATAAATATAAAATAAATACAAAATTATCGTTAAAATAATACTAATAATAACAATAATACACAACATTCATGAACTTTATTGTGTATACATTTTCACATCTCGTTACATTTGTTATTCATGTTAATGTCCATTTTGATAAATTTATAAAAAAAAAAATACTTGTTTGTTATACGCACATCCTTCATGGAGAAAAAAAGTTATTACATTTGTTAAATAGTCCTGTTACATCCTGTAGATAAATCAGAAAATTGATGCAAACCTACTCTGAGCTAAATATTCAATATGACAGATATATTTCAGAATATCAGGGAGTGTCTATTCTGTGGACTAATTCTGTGCTATTATCTTAAGTTTTGATGAACTTGTTAACATTTCTTCGAAAAGATACGAACAGCTATAATGTAAAATATAGCTCATGTACGGTCAAAAAATATAAAAAAAAAGAAGCCAAATCTCAAAGACATCGAATTCGTTTTTAATATTTAATTGTTTGACGATATTATTGAAAAAATAATTATTGGTCGAGAACAATGTAAATTCAACGGGATTACCAAAATAAAAGTTTTGTGAATTAAAATTCACGCAAGTTGTCAGAATCGATTCACTTTGCGAAAAGCTAAATATACACTATTCATACACAATAAACGGCTATATTATATACAGCTGCTCGATGATTTTCTCTTTTCCCTCGCTATAATATCATATTAGCAGTCCATTTACAATCCATTTAGAGTAGTGTTTTTTGTTTTTGTTTTTACGAAAACTTTTAATGGTGTCAAATAAATAAACCAACACAAAACAATAGATAAATCGTGCACATTTCTACGAACATATCTGAATTATTATCATAACTTTATATTATTTGATCTAACGAAATCGGTTCTGACTCCGATTTTAATTATTATTTTTCTTGAAATCCGCTATAAATGATAAAAATAAAATAACGAGTAATCAAATTATTTTGTATTATATGTAATTGATATTAAAAATGTCGTAAAAATAAAATAGCAAAATAAAGTTTTAAGTATTTGGAACCAGTGTTATTTCAGCATAATGTTATAACATTATTATAATAAAATATAGTCATCGAAAATATTGACACGCTCATTGATGCCAATTTCCATGTATATTTGTCAGATCTTTTTAGATTTTTCTTGTTATGTGAGTGACTTCTATTGAAATTCGTCAATCATTTTCAAAATTAAAACTCCAACAGAATCGGTTATCATTCTTACCACTATCGTGATACCAAGAAAATTAGATCATTTATTTTTAAATGAGAAGAAACATTAAAAAACATGATAGCTAATATAGTATGTAATTTACAATAATTTTCTGAAAATGTGTAAATCATTTAAGTATTTACTGTGTACCTACTTTCTAAAAATATCATGGAATACAAATAATTCTTCTCTATGGACCAACCAAACTGATAGTAATTTAATAAAATAACCACGATCGTTTAATCAGCATAAAAACAACCATGATAATTTACTATTATTTATTTTCTTGAATTAAATTTTTGTTTAAAAATATATTTTTCTCCAATATATATTCTAGAATATTTTTATTATTTTTGAAAAAACTAAATGGAACAAATAAACAGGCAAATTTTAAGTTTTTTTTCCAATTATAAAGATTTTGACGCTTACATAATATATTTCCCTACCATATCTCACCAATTCAGATGACCAGATTTATTTGAATCCAGATAACTAATCTAGATTGATTTAGATTGAAAAAAATTCTATAATATCTATTTACTCTTGATGAGTTTATCAATCCAGACTAGAGATGTAAACTTGATCATTTTCAATTGGAAATTTTTTTTTTCACTGAAATTTTCTGAAAATAAGTTTTAAAATTAAATTAAAATTAAATTATTTCAAAGGTTATAAAAAATTTGAAAATTATGATTTTTATATATTTTATTTAAAAATGATTATTTATGTGAGGTTGTAATAGTTGATCATACTGTTCTAGTGTTCTATGAATGTTTAGATCATTTACTCTTTATATTCTACTATTTGTGATCAATGATCGTACATTTATTTATGGAATAATTATTTTAAATTAGTTTAAACATTCAAACTTAGTAGGTACGATATAATATTACAAATAATTTTACAATTTAAGTTTAAAATGTCTATACATTTATTATTAAATTACTAAATGTATTTAATAATAAAAGTACACTTACTTTCAAAATGATAAACTTTTTGAACGTTTTCACCAAAATAAGGTTTTAATGAAAATTTACATCACTGATCCAGACTAATGTATTGTACGGTAAATTTGGATTGATGTTGTACACAAATAAATTTTAAAAGAGTGAAGTACCTATGCAATATTTAACTGGTTTATTGTAGATTAATGGCAGTTGGGTCACAGTTGCCTTATAAATTGTCATAATATAGTAACATTATATACGTATCAAAATAATTAGTAATAAAATGTAATAATACCATATACCCAATACCTATATTTAATTACTAACCTATTCATTGACTATTATGACCCTGATAAATAATGAAATATAACCGATAACACAAAATAAGTACTTGCAAATAATTATAAATTATAATGAGCCATTATCGCAGTCACGCCGCATTCAACAATGACAATACTACCGTCTATATATTAAAAAATACATTGAAAATATTGATAAAAAAAAAATACCAATTCAGTCAACAAAATTACTCTTACTATACAGCCGACCAACATTTTGTTAATTTAACAATATTGTCTATTTGTCATTTATTCAATATCTTTTGTCAAACAATTTAATGTAAAATTAACTATGGGAAGTATAAAATAAATATTGTTTTAACAAAATGTATATCAAATCATGTACATTCTTGTTATTGATGTGAATATAATAGCCATTATCAATAATTTCAACATTTACTGTCAAAATCATAAAATGGCATATTCATCGATCTTTTAATATTTAGGTATATCGTGATGTAAATATTATCAATATATTAATATATTGTCGATGTAATAAATGGTAAATTTATTGACTGATGACAAATATAAATTGTTATTTATTTTTCCATATATTTATTCTCAGAATACCGATGGAACACTAACTCTATTACTATAAGGTTAATAGCGTAATTGTAGAAATATAAAACGATATAAGCGTTGATATTTAAATTTGAATCCAAATCCGGATTGGCGGATAGATTATGGAATCTAGAATCCGAATTATATATTTAAATCCGGATTAAGGAATTATATCCGGAAAAATATCCATATTCGTTCGGACCTTTAGTTTGATCGTTTTCGTAACCGTCTTCGTTTTATATCTTCTCTCAGATTATTGCAGTGTTCCCAGTCCGCACATTTACGAATGTAATTTTAAAGTTTATTCCGGGCATAATGATATATATATATATACATATATACTAATCGCGTGTACTTAATTTTATTAAATATTATTTATACTCGTATATAGTAATACGAGTTATGTTTATTTATAGGAACAATATGCATGCATTTTTTTATATATAATAATATTGATAATAATACATAATAACACCGACAAAAAATTGTTAGATTCGCGATAATAACAGTGCATAGTATTCAGCGATAGTGGAATAACGGTGGGGGGGGGCACTAAAATCCCTGGACTTTTTTAAAACGTATTAACTTTTTAAAATATTTTTTTAATCACAAATCTATACGTCACTATAGTCAATATAAAAGTATAATAGTAAAATATATACTTTGTGAAATTAACAATAGAAATTAAATTAATTTAACCTGTAAGCGTAAATTTTCGTATTTGCGAGGCTAATATACTGTACTACGCTATTACGCTACTTAGTATTATGCCGGGAAGCAAATTTTCGTCATACAAATGTATAATAATTATTATCGCCGAGGCATATCAACATATTCAAGCGTCAACTGTTACCTAATAACCTAATTGCCCTATAAGAACCATCATATATTCCGATAAAATTTTATCTGATAAAAACCGTTTTTAAAATTATCTTGTAAAATTAAAATTGCAGACTTGTAACTTCCAGATTTTTAATGTCCAGATTTTAATTCCCAGTTTATTACAGTTTCGGTAAATTAAAAATCCAGATTTGTAACGACCAAACTTTTACAGTCCAGGTTTTTATGTGGACCTGAATAACAGTATATTCACTATCGCTGATTACTGGTATTTATAATGTCGGTACCTACTTGTTTATTTTCGCGTGAAAATATGTTAAATACTATAGTTTATTTTGTATATTTATTCCACGGAATTGAGTATATTTTAGTACTTATAGCAAAAAAATCTATGAACATCCGTACGTTGCGACTGGCAGTCCTACCCATGTTTTTTCTTCTAGCTACGCCCCTGTAAACAACGATTAAATTTCCAATTAAAATAGAGTAATTTTATAAGAAGCATGGCTTTAAAAAACCTACACTACGGTATACCTACGTCACAAGAACAAATTGGGTCGTCGACAACAATGGTCTTGTGTATACGAAAAAATAAAAAGATTACAAAATTCCAATTTTATAATATTTTCAATCTACGTTTTATTTTATTTTTTTGTAGTTATTTCATTTTTATGAGACAAATCGAGGTTATAAATAATAGTATTGAAATAATAAATCTTTTTTTTATTACAATTTAATATTTTTAATATTCTGGTTGTTTTTAAGCATATAGAATTTTAATTACCAGATATTTTCTTATTACCTGTGACTTCTGAGGACACATTGGCTTTCATAATAGTCAAATAATATTATTTATAACATAAATCATATACATACTGATATTTGTGTACGTTGATTATTTATTTTTTCTTCAACTACAGACATTAAATACTAATCGCCAATTACTAAAATATAATATAAACAATATTAAAAAGTTATGAACATAATGTAGATGTATAGTTTGTTTTGTGTATGTAATAAAATGAATTACACAAACAACTAAATACTAACTTTATTCCATGCAACAAATGTACTTTATATGCCAATGCGTCTTATGTTAATTTGAAGTTCATTTAAAAGGGGTAAATAAGGTAATTTACAAATAAAGTGATTATCTCTATTCAAAATAAATTTTATACTCCTCAAATAGTGAAAAAAAGGACGTCCAATTTTTTTAATTTTGCCGACTCAACAATTTATAATTTATCAAATTTCTGTTTTTGCCTAATTAACTAAACTTAATTTCACTGACTGCGTACTGAGTGTAGACGAGAAGGTGGTGAGATATCCCCCCTAAATTTAACTTAGAAGGAGAAAACCATCATCACGTCACACCCCTAAGATCTGTCTTATTAATGAACATATGCAAACGTTCGTAACGCTTCAGAATCCGTCAAAATATTATCGTCAATCTACACGATTCGTTTCCGTTTCATTCCGAAGTGACGTATTTCTTCGATCTTAATAAGTATCCAGGTCATTTAAAACTATAAATGTCAATTTTATTCATTTGTTTCCGTTCTGATGTAGTTTGCAATAACCTTAATGGATTTGAATTTATTAACGTCCTCACATCAAACCCTTTTAATACGTCTTAAATACTGTATTGAGTAATACAATATTACAGTCACTATACATTAAAAGCTCTGTGAAACATATAAATCAGACAGTTTTTTTTACTATTATTATTTTTTTTGGAGGGAGGCGACCAGTTTCAGTGGTATAATATATAATAGTTGCTCGAAATAAAAAAGGGCTTTCATATCGTAAATTTAAGTGTTATATCCCGTCTGAGGAGTTTTTTTTTATTATTACAATGAATTATATTGTATATAATATAATGACTATAAACACAATGCGGAAGGCTTATCTGAGAAACCACTTCCTGTTTACTGCAGTGTATACTACCCACGAGTATAGTATATGGTATTAATTTTAATGGTAATAATTAAAGTTTAAGGTGTCGAATAACTCTTTGATCCGAAAACAATTATTTCGTTTTCAAAACGATTGCAGTTCAGATTCGCTAACAAAAAGTACATTAAATTTACACACATAATAATTTCATTCAATTATATAAATACAAAAATACGTGGTAACTCTCATAGTGTATATGGAAATTCTCTTTGCCGACTATAATATTATATATTATATATTATATATTTTGAATAATGAGGTGAAATTATAATTTACCTTTAACATCGACTCATGCACTTCAGCGAATTTATCCAGTTTATACGAACCGGATCATCATTCCGGCTGACTTGTTTTTTTACGTGTGTTTATGCATATTTTTTTATTTCTTCGTGACATTATTCAATACACAAACAAAATGCTAAAGATTTCATTTCGAACACGAAAAAAATATATAAATTATAATTTCATTGTGGAAAATATTTAAAGTATATTTTGTATTTATTTATTCAATTTTATTCGTAAACGTTACGTTCTCCGGTCAAATTAAAATAATCTGCAGATAAGTAAGGAAAACCCACTCTAAAGTCTAAATATTATGCTCAACTACCATGATTGTTTTATGAACATTAGGTCTGCGAAATGTACACACTATTATGCATATATAACTTAATATAGATAAATAAATAATAAATAGGCACATATCATTGTCCAAAAACATAGGTAATAAATATATGCATGGTACGTGCTTTTTTAATTCGTATGAACACGTGGAATATACGTATCACCATACAAACATACGAAAATGGTCAATTGGCTATAATTATCAACATTTTGGTGATGGTAAAAAAAAAGTATTGGATCATCAGATAATCAGACTATTATTTCTATTACACTCTAATCGAATACATACATCACTGACCACAATATAACTAAGACTAACCACTTCTGATAACACGTATTTATTGTATGGACTACTCATATAATAAAAAATACAATACTGTTATTTTTTTCATTATTCATTTTGACATTATTTATTAAAACGAATAGTTTTTATAATTTAAAATTCAAGTAATAAAGTCCATACACCATACATATGTAGAGTGTATCTAACCATAATAGGTGAAGAAATTCAAATAGTATTTACTAGAGTTTAATTATAAATGTATAAATCATAATAAGGCAGGGGGTATTATTACTACACAATCAATTATAATCAATACTTCTAAATATTTATATTTAATTTATTTTGAGTAATACATCAGCACTAAAGACAATACATTTTCTGACACAAAATTTTCTAATTTTATTTAGGATCAAATTATTGTAATAACTATAATTAATGTTAAATTATTATTTAATGTTATTAGGTATTATGATTATTTATTAAAATTATAGAAAAATAAATGAAAATACACAGAGGTAAATATAATTTTATTTTATTTAAACTGAAAATGTGGAAAAGTCAATCTAAATTTGATTTTGGAAAGAATTCGGATACATTTCAGAATATTTATAGGATTTCTAGATCGATCGATTTGATAATAATAACCAGAAAATCCAATAACTTTTTAGAGCACTTTTAATACGTAATATACTTTTTTCTATATTACTGATATGATAAACGGAGACATTAAATAATGCATGTATACCTCCATCCTAAGAGCACATGATACTCGTATTTTCTGTCATCATTTAAGCTGCAATAATATAGTACATTTGGGTTCAGCATACTTTTTATTATTTCTAATATTGGAGTAAATTAAACTATCACCAACGTTTTATATGACAATAGTATTTATGCTCATATTTGCATTAGTTTTTTTTTTGAAATATTCATTTTAAAGAGAAATATATTATCTAGTTCAATTACTGTGATTCAAAAAATAATATATCTCTTTTAAAATCTAATACTTCAGAGAAAAAAACTATAGTAGAGAATATATAAAGTTACCTTCTTTCGTAATTGGAACTTATAAAAATATTAAATATTATTAAATATTTGAAACGACAATAAATTATGCTAACGTATATTCCAAATATTATGGTCAGTCGGTCAAAATATAGCAACAAAATATACGGATATCGTGTCATCCTAATATATATATTTTGAGATAAATTAGTTTTAACAATTGGTTAATATATTTATATGATTATACATAATATAATCCTTTTTGTATATTAACTATTTTTAGTTAGTTATTAATTACCATATACGAAATAAAATATAAATTATAATAATCATTATCCTATTATTATATTATTATACCACCTATTTTTACAAATGATCCGTGTGGTGTTATTTCAAGAACCTAAAAATTTTAACTTTTTAGCCATCAGCTGGTGAATTTCAAGGTCAATGACGTTGTTTCTGTGGCGATAGAAATTGATATACGTAGTATTTTTGTTTGTCTTTTTCCCATCGTCCTATTTTATTTTGTATATAAAACATATTTTATGTATACTTTAATAATTTTAAACCGTGTACAGTGTACATTTTTAATAATTATAATACCATAATAAGCGTTTGTAAATGGAAACGTGAATAGTGTCAACGATTAAGGAATTGTATAACAGTATAATGGTATTTCTCAAAAATGTATTTGGATTGTTAACACTTCAAGTCGGTGTTGTTGCGCTTGCATCGATTTTTATTGTAAGAAAATATAATGAATATTATTGTTCGAAAAATATAACGATAACTTTCAGATTTGAGTATTTATGTGTTGAAGTCCGAATTAAGTTTAAAGTCAAGTTAATAATAAGTTCATTTTTTTTTTTTTGTTATTTATTGTTAACTTCCAATTTAATGAGGTACTATTTGAGTAGACTATAAGTATATTTTTATAAGAATATATATCTATATTATAACTATTATAGTCCTTGAAGACATATATTAATAATGTAAAACATCATAATATTATATCGAAGAATCATATAATATTTAAGTTTTTAGAAAATGTATTCACTACTTATATAATAATTAGTTGAATAAAAAATTGTAATATTAATATTTTTTTTATTTATCTCTCACTTGAACTAAAAACAATTATTCAATTTTAATTCAACTTGTCCATCTTCAATTACTTACTATAAAATATTGTTTTTTTTTTTTTTTTAGGCTCAAGCATTATGTACCTTATTAGTGAACATTGTATCGATTGATATACATAAGCCGCGTATGAAACAATTTTTTATTTTTATTATTTAATAGAAAGTATTAATATTAGGAATTTGCATCCGTATCAATATCCATATAACCCTAATTTTAAAATAAAAATAAAAATAAAAATACTATATAAATGATACCAACTTGTATGTCACTGGTAAAGCCCATATGAAATGGCCTGGAACCAAAATGAAGTGTAATACAGTGTTATAATCAATTGCTACATTTTTAATAACCAGTAGCGAATCGGGTGAAATATCTAGTGGTGCACATTCAAAAAATACTATGAATTATAATAACAATAATATATGTTCTAATATTATATTATAATAACTTGGATTTTAGCACAATACGAATTTTATGTTAGATAAGTGACAACCGGATAACATCTAAAAATTGCACGGAGATTCATAAATTATATAGTACCTATATACCTCTATATACCTCTATGGAAAAAAAGGTAAATTTACTGTGAGTTGTAACTGCACCTAACGATATGCGTTCAACCAAAGAATAGTTTGAAAACTGATTCATGCCAGTTTTATGTGTAGATTTTATAGAATATACACGGTATAAAGGGAATAAAATGTAACTGCATATGTGCAAATGATGCAGCATATATGCATATTTTTCAAGTGTATGCAACGGTAGCAACCGACTCATAACGGTGCAACGTGTGATAACATATAGGGGAAACCGGAGATTGTTGTAAAACGGAGTGAGTTGTAACACAGGCGTCATTTATTTCTTTCTATGAAGTTCCATTAGATGTAAATTGATTCCCAATGGCAAAAAATCATATGTTTTGTACTTGTCCATAGTTGTGTTATCATTGATTAATTATATACAATAAAAATTATTATTTTACATGGAAAAAGTGGACCCATAGGTAAAGGAAACAATGGCAAATTTGTTCACAAACTTTTTTTTAATCGTGTTTTTCAACACTTGACTGAATTAATTAATATGTGATTTATATAAAATATATTTTAACACCTAATAAAATTTTTCAGACTCATGTACCTTTCCCTAATGTCTAGCTTTGAATCTATCACTGATATAAACGTTCTTAACAATTCGTTACACATTTAACGGACCGTGCACTCCACTTGTGATATACCGGACATGCACTGAATGAAAACAGTTTTGAACTATTTTAGTTTTTTTTACGGTTTATGCATTGAACTTAGTGCCGTTCAGATACACTGAAATCTTTTAAAATCAGTAAATTTTTTGATTTCAATAAAATAGCTCATATTTTGTATAAAAAAATGTAATCAGACAATTCATGAAATTATAGATACTCATTGGTCCGAGTAATTTAATACCGAAATCAAGGTTTGATATTCGGGATATATTACAATTCACCCTAACCTAATCAACCCCAATTAAGCTTAATACCATGGTAAATTGTAACAAAAAAAAATAAAAATATGGCTTAACTATCAAACTATTATAGTTCATATCAATTTTCTATTTTTATTTTTATTTATTTATATTTAAGAAAATATAGTGATAATTAATTCATAAGATATAGCTATAAATATTATAATAATTACAACTATGCCTGGTCTCTCCTTCAATAATAATACACTAATAAAACATCAATAAATAAATTAAAATATTTAAAAAAGTATATTTATAAAAATAAGTGCACTCCATAATAAGAGCCAACACTGATTTTAATTATAATTAAATAATATTAAAAAGATTTTTACTATACTAATTATAGGTATGATATTTTATTTATTATATATTTTTAATTATTTGCATATTATTTTTATTATTTTTTTATCAGCCTTCAGTTGTTCATTAAGTTTCAGATGATTTAAAGATTATTTACACAGACTATAATTAGGCATATCTATCTTTTTAAACTATCATAATATACGAAATATTATCCTATTAAATATTATACAGTAAAAAATGTTTCATAATAGATTTAAGTTATTTATTTAAAAGTTCATTATATTTATGGTTATAAACTTATAGGATGTGTCCTGTGTATATTCTAAAATTCGGTTTTTGCTCGAAAAATTTAATACGTTATATTATACTGACATGAGAAAAATCTATATAATTTGGGGCTGGCATATGATAACAACTTTTAATTTTGATTCAGTGTTTGGAAAATTATCAAATATTTATTAGTAATATGTTATATTAATAATACCTACTAACAATGCGTATGCAAAGCCCTAGACTCATATGTTTCATTGTGTATTTGTTCATAGAGCCATGGATCATTATGTGTGTGTTTCTTATCACCCTGATCGTAATTTGGTTGATTGCTTTTATCGGCTCGTACACGGTAAATTTTCATATTTTTAACCATTTTTTGTCTATTTATGGTAACGCATAATCATAATATTATGGTTATGCGATAGGAATCGATGAATTTTATATTGGCTGCGAACGTTTTATGGACGATATACATTATATTGTGGTTGGTACTTGTTATTTTGTCGATTCTCGTAAGCAAAAAGTAAATAATTTACAAAATTAATATTCTCATTGGAGAATAAACGTTAAAAAAACATTATTTGTATGTAATATGAATAGAAATTTAGATGTCTGTATCGGATCGAAATGTCCGAAAGGGTTGTGGCTACTAAATACTTCGTTGATTAGATTTAACGAAAAAGCGAACACACATTTGGACACGTATATGTCGATGAAAAAACTCAAAAGTACTAATAACTATACGCAACCCAATTGTAAAACTGAATGCGAAATCCAACCCGATCGACAATTATTGATAAACGGAGTGGATTATACTAGAGATGATTTTAAATATTTTAGTGGGTGGCCACAGGAATCATACTATTACGGATCTATAATATTAATAGTATTACTGATGTTTTTCTACATACGTGAGTTGTTTTTTTTTTTTGAATATTATAGATGAAACAAAAATAAAACAAACCTGAGTAAAAATGACGTATTTTCATTTTACAGAACTATTATTATATTCGTGGCAGGTTCTGATAAGTTACCAATATGAAATGAATATTGCAACCAATCAACTCCAATGATAATAAATTACATTGTGTTGAACTTATTTGACATGTAAAATCGCTAAAATAATTATTGTGTTTTATAATAAGACTTTTTTTTTACAAAAAATATAACGTGCATCTCGTTTATTTTTTTCCAGAGTAAAAACATTTATGTAATACAAAATCAATCAGGACAAAAATAAAAATCGTATCAATGAAAAGTACACTATAGTGATAAAAATCGACCTATATCAACTTTAAAATACATTTTTTAACATACCTGTAATTTTATTTTTTAACAATGATTTTTTATTTATTTACATTACATTACAAAAAATATTCAATTACATATACAGAAAATATTCAGTTTTAGAAATATTTTCGAAAATTTAAACAGCAATTCCCTAAATCAATCCTTTTGGTATTTAACCAAAGTGCTCGAGGTATCATAAAATTATTTTTTATTTTAATGATAATATTCTATATATAGGTATCCTTATTCTAATTCTTAATATTTGTAAACCTTTCCACCTATTTGACGTATATTTTTGACCTATATCTAGTATATTTCGACTTGGTTCTTGGTCAATCCAAAAGTGTTAACTTGTCAATTTATTTGATAAACATTATTAGTACTATTATAGTTTTTTTTTTTTTGTGTATTTAATGTGTTAAAATATTTGTATATCTGTATAAATTGTACAGATGTTTTTTACGTTTATTTGATAACATTGTGCCGTGGTCCAAAATGTTATCATTTAGGTCTTAGTTCGTCATTCAAAAGAATCATAAATTTTCATTAATCTTAGACGACGATTAAAATCGTTTAAGTATGTTTCTAACAGTTTAAAGGACCATAAAAAAAAAAAAAATGAAGTCTAGATTTGAAAAATAAAAAGAATCTCATAATTCTTGTAAATTCATTAGTATGTAGTATGAACCCTAACAGCATATGACCTTCCGGGACATCCTGTTTTGAACCTTATACTTATCAGGAACATCCAGGGGTGATGTATTTTAACCGTTCCATTCAAAATTAAAGTCTAGACAGCACTTCCCAAAAGGATATATACATTTTAAAATAGCCCAGAAAATAACCCTAACCAGAATGAATTTTTCTTTTTTTTATTGGGGGAGAGGTTATGCCATAAATAATTTTATATTTGTATCCATATAAAAAAAGACGATTTATATTTTAATATGATTTTGATAAATGGATAGAATATTTTTTGGCGGTATTTGTGGGCATTCTTTAGTGTTATTTTGAAATCTCTCAGAATTTTAGTATGAACTTATTATTCTAATAAAAATTGTAAACAAAATTAAAAAATTGTTTGAATTAAAACATCAATACCGTTTGGCCTCGAGAAAATATGATCAGTGACGGGCGGTTCAGGGTCAGCCGTTGGAGGGACGGTGCGATAATATCTCGGAGCACGGTTCGGGTCATTTGTTGTACGTTTTTCGTTTTTTTACTCCGGCTGAGACTTCAGCGATGGTCGTTTCAATGGGTTTGAATAATCTTGAATGAAAAATGACCCGCGAACCGAATGTTTAACTTTATCCGGAAAACACTTCGTTCATTAGCCGTTTTGTCTACATCGTTTACCCGAGCTCTTTTGATTAATTTCCAAGTGGGTTCAGGCGGTTTTACGAAACAGCGGTTAGAGAGTGCGAGAGAAAGATATAGATAGAAAGATAGTGAGAAACCACATTAGTGAGATACCCGTTATCGTCACGAGCTTCTAGAGACAGCGTCTCTTATCTTATATAATTTTTATCAGTATCGTACAGTGCTAATGCTGTCACATATCCATTTAACTTATAGAATCGGTTAAAAAACGAAATTCAAATATAATATTCTTTATTCATATTTTTCGATATATGTTTCATGTATTTTTACCCAGTTATTGTTTTACCGTTTTTGGTATGTACCTGATAGCTTTTTGTTATTATTATTAATACTCGTATTATATTTTCTTTGTGTACAATAGGTACGTTTATTTACTAACAAATAAAAATAAATAATACTTTATTGAATTATAGTTTGTAAAAGCACATACAAACTTAAATGATATAATATAAATTAAAATACAATTCTATATAGTTTATGTTAAGTTATTATTTATTATTTATATTACTGATAAGTATTAAGTGATATAGTGGAAATAGCATGTTGTAATAATTGATAAGAAAATGACATAAGATAAGAGACGCTATCTCTAAACGCTCGTGTTGTCGTCCCTTTCTGCATTCGCCTTCGTCCTACAGCCATATATATATATGTATTGTATTATATAAGTACTAAGAATTTATATTTACCATAGAGTTAGAGAGAGAGTTATATAGAGATAATGTTCTGTAAAATAGTTGTAACACACAAAGTGTCATCAAAAACAGTATGACCACTATTAAAATTTCTAATGCTGTGGAATATATTGTGGTATACACCGGTTAATTATTCAATGATAGACAATAATTATTGATAACGTTTATTATGATATAATTACAGAATTACAGACTATAGTGTATAAAATATAAATTTGTTTCTTTCTTTTTATATCATTTCAACCAGTTCTAGACTAGTTATATAAAAAATAGAGTTATAATAGTAAACTATATAACTATAAAAAAATAGTAGTAAATTAGGTATGTACAATGTACATACTTATAAAAAGCAATATTTTCAGCTTTGGAATTGAAATTTCTAGTTCTATTACAAAGAAACCAACTTAGCATTTTCAAATTAAATTATTAAAATGTATGAACGATATTATTAGTAAGATATTTGAATAAAATTAGAAAAATATAAAATATAAAACAAAACTATGATGAACAATTCAATTAAAAAGTGTCAGGATATTTTTGAATATTACAATGATAAGGATATCTGCACTAAATTAAACAAGTTTACGAAACATATTATTTCCACATAATATATTTTATCGCCAATATGTTGAAATTGTGAAAACTGACACTTTGCTTATGACAACTTTGAACACGGGCGAGATATACAACAGATTCTCTATTTTACTCTATGATATTTACACTCTTAACAAAAGAAATATATACAGACACGTGTGTGTCTAGTTTATCTCACGTGTATAAAGTTCCAATATCGTCGAATGAGACACGTTTGATTACCGCGGTATCGTTATCGCTTATCACAATGGTATATATTAAATGTTTAAAAATAAAAATTATATTAGTAGTATTCATCTTGCATTGCAGTTATACTTGTAACTCTATGAAATCTTCTATATTATATAGTACCTAACCCAGTTGTAGATATACTGGTTGCACAACTCTATGAAAAAAATGGACCCTCTCTTTGCTCATGTGTTAAGAACGAAGAACTACTAATGAGCGACATTTGTGTCAAATTTTTGAACCAATAAGTCCGTACATATTACCATTTATTAAATATACAAATAATGTCAAATATATATACTATATAATTTCATATATATATATATATATATATTCTAGGCTTTCTACCTATTACTAAATACTAACTTTATTAAACGTTTCTCACGGAAATTTATATTGTGTGATAACTCGCGTTTTTAAAAAACGTATTCATTAAAAAAAATATTAACAGGTTATATTACACGCCCATAGAAAAGATAAATAATACAGATTATCAGTCTCAAGTGAAAAACATAATCAATAATAATAATAATAATATTTATAAATAATAATATATTATAACTATAACATAATGTTTGTTTATTGGTCATATTAAAATATTCTAAAAAAACAATATTTACACAATGAAAAACATACATCAGAGAAGCTACATACGTACATAATTTAAATATAGGTGTTTTATTATGCATAAAAATAATTTGATTTCTCATCAAGGCCATCCCGAGAAGGGATATTTCATCCCCCCCAACTCAAAAAGCAGTAGGAAAAATTAAGTTTAGTTGGCAAATTTAAGTAGTTCAGTCGGCAAATAGAAGAAAAGTCGATGCTTTTTTTTTTGGCATATTATTCACTCACGTTTATGAAGTACTGTGGAATTTTAATTCCGCAAACTATTAATTATTAGGAATGTAGTCGGCAAAATGGTAAAATAGTGGATTACTTTTTTTTTTATGCTTATTTTATGTTTAAAGAAATATTATATAGATTTTTTTACATTATCACCACCCGAACTCCTAGAAAAAATGAATTTTGTCTTCGGGATGGACCTGATTCTCATAGTAATATAATAAGTGAATAAATCACTCACATTAGATTTATGGTCAGCACATGGACAATTTCAATTAAAATTGTTTATTTTAAAAGACTCTTCAAATGTATCCACAAATACATTTTGAGAACTTACCCGCACCTACTATTGAACTATGATTTCAATTTATATTAAGGTTAATACCGATCGATAGCTAGAATCACACTCTTTTATACAACACTTCGGCATATTGTAAATTGCTGTTCGAAATTTATTATAAAATTATCACAATATTATAATAATATATTATATAGGTATTATTTATATTTAAACAGCCCGGAATTTTTATAATCAGTAATCACGACAACCGTTAACTGATAGAGCAGTTTCCCGCCAGGGTCCGCTTCAATCTAGTTCTACAGACACCTTATAGCACTACGATGGGGTAGTCCGTCTGTTTAAGCAATTTTCTTATGGGAGTTGTGCAACAAGTCTATCTACAGCCGTGGTACCTACGTAGAATGTATAAAATATCATACGCTTTCGGAAATTGGAAAATTATACCTAATATTTTTCCTGGTGATTAAAATATAGATATTCTACTCTATATACATAGTTATTGTAAAAATTAGAATGTATGAAAATTTAATTATTCTTCATATTTTCACTTTAATTTTCCAAAAATAATGGGTATAAAAAGTTCTCATTTATAACGATTTATTTTTCTGTTTAACCAATATTGTCTAACGACCTACTTGTAGATTCGGATGACACGTAAATAACATTGACTTCAGTAAATAATATTTCTTTGATCTCGACGAAAACATTGAAGCACTCAGCATATTAATTCCCATCAGAAGCGACATAATGCACGTATACTAAATTGAATAGTACTGGGCCTAAATGTACGGATTTTTCGATATATTGTCCTATATTCTCAATTAAATTGTTGTCATATAATACTGACTGACGAAATGATCGTATTCCGGCATAATTCGTTTTACATCTGATTAGTCCAACCTTAAATGTATTAAATTGAAAGAAAATTAAGTGAAATTAAATTATAATAGAATATTTTATATTTATAAATACATGAATGTATTTACTATAATAAATGTGTTTATAACTCTATCCTTTTATCTACTCAACCCTAAATTCTACTGTATCATTTCCAGGCCAAAAAATGTCTAAATAAATATGATTTTAATATAGTGTGGTCAAAAATTTTTAACATTATACCTTAATTCTAAAACAAGTTAAAATTATTATTTCATTATATAATAATATTGTGTGTAATTGTATAATATATATATATATATATTGAATAAACCAATAGAATAATGATTTTTTTAGTACATAATAATACTTATGTTTATAGGTAATATTGTGACAACGTTAATTTCAATACTAACTTTATTTATTAATAAGAATGGACATCAATAAGTTAATAAGTTAAAGTTATGTTAGTGGTAACTGATGAACTTAAGAAGATAACTATATTAACTATACTTGTATCATTATATGTTATTAAGATATATGTGAACAAGTAATTATCTGGTTAATTTTTTTGCATTGAAAGTTAAATTAAGTTGAAACATTTATTTTATAATAACATGTACCTATTATAATTTTATATGCATTTTGATATTCTATTTTGTACCGGTACCTATAATAAATAAAAACTATACATCTGTACATATTATATTATAGTTTCTATATTAAGTACGTATATACATATAGTAGTGTACCATAGTGTGTATTTATAAATATATATATATATATAGGTAATATTAGTAATATAATGTGTATGTATTATGTATAATAGTAATATAGTTGAGATAAACCTAAAATGACAATAACGTTATAACACCACCACTTCTAATAAAAATATTAATAACATAGAAGTTATTTTAATTCGGCGTGGCACATTCTTATTTATATAAAATAGATTATAAAGGTTATTTGAACACTAGATTTAATAATATTATTGGTCAATATTTTACTGTTCTCTAATTTAATTATTTTATTCTCTAATTTTAAATAAAGTGGAAATTTTTATGTTGGCACATAATTGAAAATATAACAATAGAGATAAAAAAAATCAACTTTAACGTTAAGTTAACTAAAATATGGTCTTAACATTTAACTTTAACTATTTAGGTCATTAGTTATTTAACTTTTAACCTGTAACTATTTAAAAAAAAAAAACTATTCTTATAAACTAAACTGTATCTGGTTAATTAATTCAATAACTTTGTTCATCCTTGTTTATTATATTAATTATTTATTTAATTATAATTAATCTTAGTTACATTGTTCTTCTTAAGTTTATATAACTGCTGATTATTGGTTAGTATAAAAAATAATATTTCATTTATCTGAGCTTCCACATTACGATACATTATTATCGGTTTGTAACCTAACGTCAGTCATAATATAAGTATAGTAATAACTATCATTTATCTTATGTACTGAATGTTATAATGAATACTTATGTCCTGAATATTATGTTAACATTATCATAAACTTTAAATTTCATAAGTGACATATTTTTTTATATCACAGAAATAACACATAGGTGCACACTTTAATTTGTGTTTTACGTTATTATTAACTAAATATTTTGTAATTGGATTTGAGTTATTTTCATCAGAGATTCTAAAAATATTCACTGGATCGAACTAGATCTTTAGGACTACACTGCTGAATAATTTACGAACAATTAGACTTAAAGGAGTACCTACCTAATCTGCTGTATAACTTGAATATTTGAGAATATAATCATTTAGTTTTGAACGTATGGTATTATTTAAAAGGCATGACAAAGGTCTAAGGGATTTAAATTTAATAACGTCCTCACATCATACCCTTTAAATTCGCCACTGTCTTGAATAATGCAATACCACATTTACTATATGTATTAAAGTCTCTGTTTGCCATTTAAATCAGCCATTTTTTTTATGTGACCGGTGGAAAGTATATATAATAGTTTCATGAAAGTAAAAAGGGACATTCATATCGTAAATTTAGTGTTATGTCCCATCTGAAGAGTATTTAAATAAGGTTTAAATTAATTATATTCAATATAATACAATGACTAAACACAATACGTAAGACATATCTGAGTTATATTTATAACTAAACTATTTCCAGTGTGCTGAAATGTAAACATACAAACATAGAAAATATATTATTCATTTAAAAAAAAATAATTAAAAATTAAGTTAACGAGTATCTCATTTATCCGAAAACATTATTTTCGATTTAAAAATGATTAAGGCTTGGATTCGCTAACAAATACTATTGTTATATATATATATATATACACACACATGACACATAATAATTTCCTTAAGTTATATAAATGCAAAAGTATGCGGTGGCTCTATGTAGTATACAAGAAAATATTTTTTATCGATTGCGAAAATTATAATCATTATTTTCAATAAAGAGACGAAAATATGATAATTTACCTTTATCATTGACTCATGCACACCAGTGAATTCATCCAGTTTATATGAACCGGACCAATTATTCCGGCTGACTTATTCTTTTGCGTGTGTTTATGCATCCGTTTTGTATGTATTTCTTCGTGACGTTTTGGAATACACAAAAATAATGCTAACAACCACGCTTCGAACATAAAAAAATGATTAATTATTACCTTATTTTGTCAAATATATATTAAGTATATTTATTTATTAAACTTTTTCTGTCAATGTCATATTTTTCGATAAAATTTAAATAATCAGAATAGGAAGGAAATCTCACTCTAAGTATAAATATTATGCTCAATTACTATAAATATTTTATGGACCTAATGTCTCCAAAATATACACATTATTATGTACATAAAATTCAATACACAAAATCAAATAGGTACCCAAAAACATAGATAATACATTTTTGGAGAAGACGTGCTATTGTAATTCGTATGTAACTTAAAAATAAGTGTTAAAATTTTGCTACTGGTAAAAATTGTCAATAGGCTATTGTTATCCAAATTATTGCGATAGTGAAAAAAAGGTTATAGATTATAAGACAATCAAGCTCATAATTTATCATAAAATTGTAGGAAAGTTAAGAAAGTTAATCTAAGGTAGACTTTATGAAGAATTCAGATCACTTTCAAAATCTTTATCGGATCACTATATTGTACGGTTTGTTAAAGATAACCAGAAAGTTACGGCTTCCAATAAAATTTAAGAATACTTTTAATAAGTGATATAATTTTTTCTATATTGCCAATTTATTTCGAATAATGCATGTATAGAGATTCAAAAATAAATATATCTTTTTTAAAAAGTTAAATTTAAGAAATCAAAATAAAGAACAATAGATAATGATGTTATCTATACATTTCTTAATTGGTACACTAATATTTTAAACGTCAATTTGCCGAACGTAAATTTCCTATATTATGATCAATCAGTTAGAGGAAGAAAACAAAATATATGAATATCACGTTACCTTAATATATCATATTTCCTGATAAATTAATTTTAACAATAGGTTAATCTATATTAATATGATAACTCATAATTTAACCTTTCTTGAACAGTAACCATTTTTAGTTAGTTATAAATTACGATAAAGTAGATAAGATAAAAATTTTAATAATCATTATCTATGAATATTAAACACACAATAATATTGCTGTAGCCATTATTTCGAGTGAGTAGTTATGTCAACATAATACTAAAATAATGTTAAATGAAACATTAAAATATCACCTATTTCTATAAATGATTCGTGTGATGTTATTTAAAGTATTTAAAAAGTTTTTCCCAATAACGGTTAGATCTTAACCAGAAATTATTTAGTCGTCAGCTGGTGAATTTCAAGGGCAACGACGTTGCCATGGCGATTGCCAATTATACTCCTATTATTATTTTTTTTTTCATAGTATTTCCGTCGGCTTATTTTATTTTGTACATAAATCATTTTTTATGTATATTTTAATAATATCAAACCGTATAGAGTGTAAATTTTTAATAAATATAATACCGAAATTCGGGTGTGTAAATAGAAACTTGAACATTGTCAATGATATAATAGTATTATGATATTTCTCAAAAATGTATACGGATTTATAACACTTCAAGTTGGTTTTTTTAGGTGTGCTTCAATTTTTTATAGTGAGAAAATATTATAATTATTATTGTTCGAAAAATATTACTACAACTTTCTATGCTAGGCATTAATACGTTAGAACTTTGAATTAATTTAATAGTCAAGTTAATAAAAAGTTCATTTTTGTTTATTTGGTATTAACTTCTAATTGAATGAGGTGCTATTCAAGTTAAAAATAAGCATATTTATATATAATTATATATCTATATTCGGTTAAATTTTGTTTATTAATACATTTAAAGTTAAAAGTCAAGTTAAAAATAAGTTTTTTTATTCTCTGGTGGTTACTTCCAACTGAATGAGTTACTATTCGAGTTAACTATAATTAATGCGTCCATGTAGAATAAATTAAAGGGGAGCAGGTAAACTCCATAAACTTCAATTGAGAAAAAAAGGTCATTCGTAAAATATGAAGAAAATATAATACACAAATTGGTTTACAATATGTACGGAATAGTCAGAGGGAAAATTTGTTTTTTTTATCCTCCCATCCCCCATGAATATAACCACATTTTTATACAAATAAATATCTATACTTGGTTAAATTGGCTGTAACATAATATTTAATATTTTGTAATATTATATATTATAATTATTAGAGTTGAATAAGATTTGAATTAATAATATTAAAAAACATAATAATAATATTATCTTAAAGAATTATCCAATATTATACGTTTCCGAAAATGTATTCACTACTTATTTATTTTAATTTCGTATAAAATTATAATATAAATTTATAAATATTTTTTAAATTTAAATTTTACTAAGCTTAAGCTAAAAAAAAATGTATTTACATTTTTTATACTTGCGTTATATTATCATTAAAATATGTATATAATGGATAAAAAATTTGTCTTTTCCAACTCAGATTACTTTATAATACGATTGACAGATTGATGGTTTTTTTTCTAGACTCAAGCAGTATGCACTTTATTAGTAAACATGATATTGATTGATATACATAAGCTACGTATGATTCATTTATTTATTTTTATTATACCATATAATCTAATAATATCCAGGACTTTGTATACGTATCAACATCTATATAACCCGATTTTTTCTGTACAAATGCCATTAATCCATATAAAATTGCCATATATACATATACATATATACGTACACAAACTTTTGACCATTCATCATTTACAAAGGCAGCATATTTCATGACAAGTGACAAAACGGTTCAGAATCTTTTTTTTAGCCACCCTGCACTTTATACTCGTACATAATATTATTTTAGTTAGATACCTACCTAATCGTTTTTTTGAAGAAATTCCTAAGAGGATGTCCATTTTTAACAAGTTCTATAAAGGCAATTTTTAGAAAATTCTTAGAAAAATGAAAATTAAATAATGCAAAATACCCATATATACATTTTAAAATGAATACTAATTATTCCCGTTACTATATATTTTTTATTTTGGTTGTTTTTATTAACTTATAATATTTCATTGAAATTATTAGTTTTGAATTTCTCATTTATTACAACGTACAACTTTAATAGAAAAATGAAACAAAAAGTAAATGATTAAGAACAACATTATCTAGTGCTATGCTTAGCCGTTTTGTAATATGTGTATTTAAACATGTTCTATGAGTTATTAAAAGACTAATTTTTTAAATATTTTTAAATAAACATAGCTCTTAAATAAACTTAAATGTAAAAAAAATACTACGTAATACTCTAGATAATGTTGTTATCTATAATTTATTTTTCATTTTATACTTCTAAGATGTTTGTAAGTTGTTGAAAACGAAAAACGCTAATATTAGTTTTTCATTGAAAATTTATATACTCTTATCCATTCGTCAACCAAATTTGAGTATAGGACCTAAGTACATTTAACTCTAAATCAGAAAATTGAGTCCAATATCGATACTTTTTAGTAGTATTATAATATATATCCTATCAAGATTAAGTTTTAGATCTTATGGGTTTTAATATGTATATTAATATATTATTTTCTGATAAATTCGAAAATAATTGTTCTAGAAACTTTAAATTTAAACTGATTATGTATTTCAGGTAATCGTATAGAGTCAAAGAATTTTCATTATTTTTTGTTTTTAAACGTTTGTCTATTTAGATAAATTATAAATTTTGAAGTGTTTTATATTATAAAAGTGATAGTCTTATGTTTTAAGATTTGAAAATTCAATACAAGTACAATAGTATAAATGTTCAATATTATAAAGGTTTAATAGTAGGTAACTATATTATAAAAAATATTCAAAGTATGTTTTTACACTAAGTATTTATTACTATGTTATACATGAATTTGTATTTTTTTTCCAAATTTAAATTAATCGTAGTTAATTGTAATTTTAGTAACTATATAATATTTATTTAATTCAATTACAAACTTAAATTGAAAAATCTACCTCTCATAAATATAAGTATAACTAGAGGTAAGATTATGTATTAGAGATCGCCTTCTTGAAATTAATTCTCGAATACGTAACTGAATATTGCATTTGAAAATATACCAAAAATTATATAGTACACTTTTCAATATTTCACTTTGTACGTACAAGAAACAGATTTACAGGTAGAACTCTTTAAATTCTATGAACTTACTATCAATATTATAATGACAAAGTCCGAGTACATTTTTATTGAAAAACAAAACTAGTCAACTTGTATTTATAATTTCTTATTGTGTTTATACTTTATAAATATTTTGAATGTATAGGCTCGTGTATAATTTATTTTTTTATTTTTTAATGGTTAACCAGCACTTTTGTAATATCTGTTACCGTGGTCACGCCTATAGTACATACGTACATACAAAAAATCATCATCAGTAGGTATGTTGCAGATGATATGGTAATTCGAAGAAATTATAATTATATCAATATTTGTGAATTATTATAATATGTGATAAATTTTTATTATCCCATTAAATATAGCACTGTGAAAAAGTTTTCATTCAACATTTTCAGTTATTTATTTAAAGTTCGTAATATCTGAGTTTAAAAACTTATAATTAGTGTCCTGTTTGTATTCTAAAATTAATTTTTTGCTGGAAAAATTTGATACGTCACATGAGCAAAACCTATTTAAAATGTGGTATATGACAACCAACCCTAACCTTAATTTTTGATTCACTGTATGTTAAATTATTAACTATTTAATAGTAATTTGTTATATTAATAACCCATATTAACAATGTGGATGCAAAGGTTTGGTCGAAAATCTCATATCATTAATAATTTTGTATTTGTTCATAGAGCCGTGGATCATTATGTTTGCATTTCTTATCGCACAGGTTATAATTTAGTTGATAGCTTTTCTCAGCTCGTACACGGTAAACGTTTACATCATATGTTTAACCGTTTTTCCGCTAATTTATGATAGTATATAGTTGTAACGTTATTATGACTATGCTATAGGAATCAAAGAATTTTATTTTGGTCGCAAACGTTTTATGGAAGATATATACATATATTATACCGTGGGTGGTTCTTGTCATTTTGTCGTTTTTCGTAAGCAAAAAATAAAGAGCTTATAAAACTATTGTTTCTTTGAATTTTTGAACTTTAAAAATCTTTGTCTGTGTGTTATATCAATTAGGAGTGTCGATGTATTTATTGGATCGAAATATCAGAGAGGATTGTGGCTACTAAATACTTTGTTGTATACATTTAAAGAAAAAACGAACAAAAATTTGAACATGAATACAACTAACAACTTTAAGCGACCTAATTATATAACTGAACTCAATAGTAATGGCGGTTTGGTTATAATTATCAAAGGAGTAGTATATATTCTAGTAAAAATATATTGTTTTAGGTTGCCATCATACTTTTACGGATCTGTTACATTAATGATATAACTTATAGTTTTCTATACACATGAGTGATTTTTTTTCGTATATTGTAGATTAAACTAATAAATCCAACTATAGACAATGTTTTTTTTAAATTTTAAAGTACTATTAATATATTCATAGTTGGTTCTGTTTAGTGTTTAATTAGCAAAAAGAAATGAACGTCGCCAACAATACAATCAATTCCATAAATAAGAAATAACATTGTTTTCAACGTATTCGACATGTAAAATCATTAAGATAATTATCGTATTTAAATAAAACTTTTTTTTAAAGATAATATAACGTTTATCTCATTTATTTTATTTCATAGTAAAACCATTTAAGTAACACAATAACAATCAACACAAAAATAAAAATAAATGTTATAAAAAAAATACATTTGTATAATATAATTTCATTTTTAATTAAGTTTTAATGATTAATTTAACTTACATTATACAATCTATATTTATTAAAAAGTATACAGTTTTAAAAATAGTTTTGAAAATTTAATCACCAATTCCCTGTATCAGTCCTTTAGGTATATATTTAAAAGGCTCGAATTAGCATGTCTGTAGTACTTATGTATTACGAATATTTTTGTATATCATTTAAATAAAATTTTAAAAATATTTCTTATTGTAATAATAATATTTGATATATTATATTCCTATTCTTATTTTTAATTTTTTTTCCTTATTGACAGTATAACGGTTCATTTAGCACAGTGGTTCTCAACCTTTTTGACACTACGTACCATTTACAGAACTTTCAATCGTTACTTACTAACGTCACTTACGTTTATAATATTACATATTATTATTAATCATGGACCACGTTTAACATGGATATAAATATATTACTAACGATTTAAGATAACCTTTTTAGGACACCATTTTTAAAATTTTTTTCCTGGCATTTTTGGTATCCAAAATTTAATAACACCATAATAAGATCCCATTTGAATATATTTTATATTACATTATTGTAAATTTTAACATTATCTTTCTAGATGATTTAGGTCCTATTTTTCACACTATATTATTCACCGAATAACATTAATTATTCAAGAGATAAAGAAAAAATGGACAATTATTTATTTTTAATAGAATTCGTTATAACAAACATTCGATATCCATGAAAATCGGACCATTATTTAATAAGATATAAAAAAATTAATTTAAAATAAATTCATGAACAAAATTTAACCTCTCCCACGAAAAAAAAATATTTTCAATAATATAAATTTTAATCAGCCCAATTTTAACAAACTTAATGAGAACAATAATTTAGAGTGAAACTTGTGAACTCTTTGTAAAATATTGATTGAAATAAAAATTTCGTCATTTTTAGTTTTTGATAATTTTAAGTAGCTTTGGATTTTTTGTCAGAGAATATTTTACAAAAAGCCAAAAAGAGGTTCACTTTAAATTTTGTATTAGGTATTTAAACTCTCAATTAAACCTAAACGCCAAAATTTGAATTTTGCGTAGTGTGATTTTGCTATTTTATCTGTTAGATAGAAAGAGACAACAAATGTGGGTATAACGTCGCTTAAAGTTTTATATTTTAATTATTGTCTAGCTTTCGTTGGCACTTATATAAAACGAGTATCGAGCCAGTTCATGCTTCCACTTTGCTCGGTCGGACAGTTTAATTCGAAAATACCCGCCTATTTGTTGTGAAACACCACGTCGAGTAAATAACAGGTTTAATATATACATTAATGATAATTAATGTCCACTTATTTGTAAACCATCAGTACTCAGTTTTTGGTCAGAAATTTTATTTTATAACTATACTATATTATACTATATATATTTTATAACTGTACTATACTTTATAATTATATATTATATTTTAATCTAACTAAATAAAAATGTATATAAATTAATATCATCCTGTGTATATTTTGACAATATTATGTTTTATTACTATTATGGTATTATCTATGATAAATATAGAAAATGCACTCTCCAACATCTCTAACATAATTTTCAAAAAATATTTTCCAATTTTCAAACTTTTATAAAGATATGGAATCGATATATTATAATTATGATTCCTGTTAAGTTTTGATTTAAGATAAAAGAGTCATGGTACAGGTTCCGCTTCTTATTTTATTTAAGGGTTCTAGTTCTTGAACCGATTAATTTTGGTATTGTTCCAATCTCTACTAGAGTCACCACATACATGATATTAAACTCAATGAAGATACTAATTATTAGGAAATAGTATAGCAATGGATGTCATAAGTAAAGTTTGGATTTATTTTATAACTTTATGACTTTTGATTTTTTCATTGCATCTGATAGATAGGAAAAGTTTAACTCAGGTATTCGATAAATCGTCGATATGATTTGGTTAATTTAGCTAGTGAATTAATAAGCAATTTATAAAATTAAATTTGTGTATTTACTAGTTTCTAAAAAATTCAAACATAATAACCTTATTGGAAATTATAAACTATAGTTTGGATATCTCTGTTGTCTTAGGATATCAAATACAACTTATATAGCGACACAATTATTATTATTGATATAATATTTTTATTGTGAAAAAATATGTTTTTAAATCATAATTTTCTTAAATATAATATATATATATATATATTAGTTCACGTTAAAATTATAATAAACTTATACTTATTGATCAGAGTATTACTCTCATACAAGTATCGAAAATATATTTATATACAAAAGCAGATATGAAGTAACTGATCAAGAGATGTATTTTGGTATTTATTTATCACTGTCTACAATCTTTATAGAAAAAAATAGATAAAAACACTAAAAAGCACTTATTGAATATTTTTTACCATTTCATTATAAATAACATCACGTTCAATTTCCTTAAAAGTATCTCATCTGTGAATCACACCCATGATACTGTGGTTTCGACTTGGTTAATAATGGGATTTATTCCTTAAGCTTAGATATAAAAGGATCAGACCAAGAGAGTGTATTTGAATTTTGTGTATCGTCTCTGCGGGAAATGTAATATTCAAGTTTGGCCAATTTATCCTTTGTATAGATTTTAAAATATTATAGGTAAAGTTGAGTTTTTATAGAAAAAATAAGTTTTGAAAGTGTTTTTTTTTCAATTTTTTGCCATAACTAAATTAAAAACTAAATGAAAAAATAAACTAACTTGACTTAGTTGAAAATCAGTTAAAATTTTGTCAATATAATGAAGAGGAATCCAACGTAACTTTTTGTAATTTAAAATAATATATACACAACTAAATACACAGTATACAGTATTCCAAGAGGATTTATTCATTGTAAATATCATTATTTACATTTTAAATATGCAAATATTTTAAAATTTCATAATTTAATTTTAATAATTAAATAGGCTACAAACCATATTGTTGATATTAAAATATATATATATTTTCCTGTAAAAAAATATTTTTAAGCTATTCACTGTCAGCCATTATTCACTCTGCAATCTGTACAGACCAGACAAATTAAACTTTTTTTATTTATATTTTATACAGAGCCTATTAATTGCAGAAAAATGTATAAAACACAACCTCAAAGTTTTTAATTATTTTAAATCATTTATGATTTACTCATTCAAGTTTTAAATACTATATATCAAGGGTTCTCAAAATTTAGTCGAGTAAAACATTATTCTTATACTTGTTTATAATTTTTTGCGAAAATTACCAATTACAATACAATAACTATTACAATTATTACAAAAAAAAAAAAAACAAAGAAAAAAATTAAATAACAATAACTGAAATCCAAATAATAATTTATAATTGATAACACGAAGCGCGTTATCAGTATCAGTTTTCACATTTTGGGAAGCAATACATTGAGTAAAAACTTTTTATAATTCACACAATATGGCAAATGAATGTGGAAATGATTTTTTTGTATCCAAATATTTGTGAATTGTTTCTCGTCATAAAGAAACCACCGCCAAAGTTTATACCTAACTTAATAACGATATTATGGATTTTGACTTGAAGGTTCGTCCATGGCATTTAAAAGTTAAATTATAACCTATATATATATATATACACATATTTAAAATTGCTTATTTAAAAATATGAATTTTTAAAATAAAATAATATGATTAATTAACTGTTAATATCCAGAATGGTGAGTTATATTTGAGAATTGTGTTATTTTATTCAAAATTCACTGAAAATAGTTCTTAAATTACAATAAATTAAAATCGTAACTAACACTATATCTTATTATATATTCAGTAAAGTATATAAATAATTATAATATGTGGGTAGGTAATATAAAAATGATGATCCAAAAAAATTGGTAGATTTTGATCCAAAATAAATGAAAAATAAAAATATAAATATAAATGTTAATCATTAAATAATAAAATCAACACATTTATAGAATATAATAATAATTTAGTATAAATATCTGCAAGTTTTAAACAAAAAATATCATGCCAAAAAATCACCGTAGGTAAATTGAATATCATTTGAAAATGTTACCATATAATATTTATTATTTTATTTTGATCAAGAAGTGAATTAAAAAACAATTTAAACATATATAACGTATATCAAATAGCAGATTCACTAAAATATTATTGGAAAAATAAAACATAAATTACAAAAATATATTATTTGTTTTGCAAATCCAACTCAAACATCTTAACAGTCATCAGATACGCATCGTTTGAGTGCTTTAAGCAGAAGAATATTATTTTTCAAGTTATTTTTTTATATTCAAAGGATCCCGGACGAAAGTAATTTACTGTCGACGGTTTTCTTTATATACCGTATCTACAAAGAATAACGTATCACTTTGGCTGTATCGTTTCCACTCGTTTGAAAGTAATAAACGTGCCTTTTTCTCAAAGATAATATTATTGAAATTTGTGTACACAAAATAAAAATAAAATTATATCTATACTTAAATATTACAAATAATAATGGTAAAATATAAATTAATCCTATGTTTTTGATAATTTTTTATTAATAATAATTACTAATTAGTCACTTTTTGTGTTAATAAGTATGTGTAATTATTAGTCAGTAATGCATATTCAAAATTAAAGAGGGGTAGCAAGGTAAAATATTTATCAACTACCCACCGCCTTCAAACAAGTGAAAAGCAGTAAGTCTATTCAATAGCAAATTTAACGGTTATTTAGATAGCAAATGCCAACGGAGCCGACTCTAGTAGATTTTTGTTCTTAAGCTTAGTATAGTGAATTAATTTTTTTTGATAAGAGAGACTTTTACATGAATGCTCCTTTTTTTACTTATTATAATCGTGAGCGCAGCGAATTTTACAGAATAGTTCATATTACAGTGAACCTATGTGTTGGAGCCCACCTTTAAATTTGCCGACCAGCATTTAACTCTTATATATACTACTGCCCCTATACATACAAATTTATATTCTAATAAGCTACATTTATTTTTATAAATTACAATTAATGAAGTTAAACAAATTTTATCAAAATCACCATAATTACTTTTATATGTTTTTACCTACAATCTTAAATTTGATTAATTTGATCACTCACAGTTCATATGCTAGAAGAGTTAAAAGTACCATTTACCTACTCTACTTGTGGTTATATTAAATTATGTATAAAAAAAATACTAATGATATTTAACACAATTCAAACTAAATATATTATAATATACAGATTCAAAAATAGCATTTTGAATATAATAATCTTAGGTGGAGCTTACACAGGCCACTTATTGATAGGTATATGGATAAATAAGAAAATTAAAAACCTAACAAATTCAATCTATTTAATACTGGACGAATTGATATAGCTAAGTTAACGGACAAACCAATATGTAAAAAATACAAGAAGTGCTTTCCGAATATTATTAAAAGTAAGCAAATAGTTACGGAAGGAAGTGTAAATAAAACATAGAAACACATATAAGAATGTTTATGTTAAGCATCAACAAAAGTATTAGAGGAAGAAAAACTCAAAGACAAAACGGTGGTTCAATAGAATATGTGAAGAAGCACTTCAAAGGATAAAGCTAGTAAAACAGGAATAATTGAATGATACGAGTAATGAAGCGACTTTGACAAAAATCGGAATAAGTTATTAGTCATTAACAATGAAGTTTCAGTCCAGAAAGGTCACCACGAACCATATATTAATTCTAAGACAAATATATAAAAAAAAACTGAGAGTTCAATAGAGAAATACAAGTATTATTCATACATTTTTAAAAGGCATATGATAGCATCTACAGGAAAATCTTGATCGATATCATGAGGGAGATCTATTTTCTGGACAAGCTAATAAAACTGGTCAAAATAAGTATTTAAAAAAAAAATTTTGGAGTTAAAGTAGGTAACATAACTACGGACCTAATTTTGGTTAAATAAGACTTAAGAAAGGGGGATGCTATGTCACCAGTCTTATTCAATGTAGAAATAGTAGTAAGAAAAATGAATATTGTATCGTATGAATGAGTTAAATTTCAGGGATCTGATATAGCATTGCTGACTTATGCAGATAATTTGGTGCTCATAGAAATATCACAAAACGGATTAAAATCTTTAATATGTTAACTGAAGAAAGTAGCACTGAAAGTTGGACTTTATATAAATAAAGGTAAAACAGAATACATAGTCGTAAAAATATGAGAGACTGTGATATTATTACTCTAAATATTAACAACCGAAATTTCAAATGAACGGAATAATTCTGTAAGAGAGAAATTAAATTGAATAAAAAATAACGGCGAGAATTCAATCTGAACATAAATGTCTATATGGTCTTGTAAAATTACTGGAATACGATCATTGTTAAAGGATTTGAAAACACGTTTATACGATACATAATTCACCCTGTAATTACCTATAGGGCTGGGACATGGCCGTCAAGAAAAAGTTTTGAAAACTCTGATTTCTAGAAATGAAAATACTGTGGAATATTTATTTTATTTTTCATTCGAATGATATTATTTCCAATATTGTTATATGCAATGAATTTAGCGTCAAATGGATTAGTTTAATTCAGTCTAAAGCTTTGTCAATTTAGATTAACTCAACATCGGTCAATTAAATAAAATATATATTTCCAAAATTTAAATTTAAAAATTATAACTTATAGTATTATATAAGATAACAAAGGACTATTAACTTTTTAAATGTTAGTGTTTATATATTTATATACCTATGTATTCAATAGATATAGAAATATAAGATAAATTCATAATTTATTTATTATTAATTGCCAATTGGAAAATAAATAGCTTAAAATTTAAAACAATATCTGTCAAATTTTGCTTATTATATTGTGTACAATTATAAAAGTATATCTTTTTTAAATTTCAAAGTTTGATAAAGAACAAAATAAAACCTATACTGTTTAGTATAATATGTAGTTATTCAGTTAACAGTATTTTCATGCTATGCTATGCTATGCCGCTACCCACTTCCCAAATTTTAAGAAGTGCGTATACCAAAGAAAAAAGTCAAGACCGCGGGTATGAGGTAGAAAATATGCATATATTCAGTACCCATTAAAAAAAACAATTATTGAATAATAAATGTTAAACATAAAAACAATTAATAAAAAATGTCTTTATAAAAAACTGATCATAATTAGATTTTTATATTTGTTACAATAATTTAATGATAATGCAAATTTTAATGTTCCACATTAAATATTCTGTGATATTAATTCTGTAGATCACAGTGTAGTCACTTGGCGCATTGAGTAATAACAAGAGATAATTTTAATTATTATAATTTAGTCCTATTAAAATTATTAGTTATTTTTTATTAGTTAATTTAAGTACAATCATAAGGAAATAAATCATTTATTAATAGTTTTTCTTTATGAATTTATTCAAAAAATCTAAAAAAATAATTTAAATGTCTTTAATTAAAATTATAGTTAATGTTTTTTAAGGGTCGAATATATGTGAATTACTCTTAGTATGAATATGTTTAGAATACTGTAGGTGGAGGGGAGCCCCTTACCTTCTATATTTTTTTAGGATTTCCGCATACCCATATATTATTTTAGGACCAATTCACTGGTTGTGACAATATTATTTGCAGTGAATTAATATTTAGATTCGATACGTTGTATATAGAATACGACTAAATATTACTATAATGCTGTTTTAGTATGATATACCTAGAAGATAATTTACGATACAGTCCATTATCTCGTATCGTACCAATAACATAGTCTCGTTATCTATAGTGTCTATATATTATAAAATAATGATTAATATGCTAAGGTCTTCTAGTGATTGTTCTTATTGATATATGAACCGATGTGCAGTGTTCGTTTTAAATAGCATAGGTTATGTTTAAATTAAATTATTTTACATTTAAAATAGCAAATGTACAATTTTAGCTCAAATTGAATCAGTGAAACAATAGTTGTTATAATTGCGTTAGCTTATTATTTATTAATAAAACGATTTTATTTTATTTTTTTTAGTTTAAGGCATTTAACTCATGGCACATTTATAATATTTTATCATTACGTTAATACTTTAAAACACAAAATACAAAATATTTACGATAATAATTTTCAGATTTGAGAATTATAAATTCAAGTTTGATAACCCAACATATCGAATATGTTTGATATAGATGGAATTTATTTTAATAATTTTCAGTGCTCAAACGATGAATATCAGAAATGTTTATTGTATATTGTATTGTTAGCCAATAACGTCCGTAATTATCACGAGACAACTTTTCACATGATCCAACAGGTGTTGCATTAGGTCTGAAAACAAAAATACCTAATCGATTGCATCGACGATTTAATCCCATCGGATATTTAATTAAAACATAAATTATACCTAACCCTATTTAACTAACCAAAAATACGTGAACAAATTGATACATTATAGTTCTTTGTAGTATATTTTTATCTTGTATAGGTGACCTTTCATGATATTATGAAAATTAAAAATACAATGCGCCTATTATAATAAAAATATATATTATATACCAAATCCAATCTGAAGTTATGCCTTATTATTAAATATTTTATAATTTTACTATAAAATGTAATAATTATATTGTAATATAAAAGTAAATTTCTAATAAAGTAATGAAAGTTCTTGAAATTCTAAAAATTAATTATTATTACTGAAAACTTTATAATTAATTTGATACTCGATGACATTATACCTATATACTTATCATAATTTATAGAATCATTAAAAATACATTATCGTCTATACTATCAATATTCCACATTTTTCAAAATAAAATAGACCATACGAATGTTCTATTTACTTTTGTTGTGATAGATTTTCGATACCATGTTGAAAGTTTCCTAATTTACCTAAATATATTCCGGTACACTATCTTCAAATATTATACCACGGGAACACCTTGATTATTTCATTACTCAAAAGTGACATTGTCGTTAGGAAGTGTTCAGTATATAGTACATGTAGTATATTTAGTTAGGCTGAGAAAATAATCGATAATGAATTGATTTATGGTGGAAAAAAATAATTAACTGATTGGATAATCTATAAAAATGTTTGATTGAATAATTAAAGTAACCAATGTAACGTTATACGATTCATTTATTAACTCCTGTTGTAGATATCATTATATAAATTCCGTCACACAATATTCAATCAATTGTTAGATTATTTTCATATTGTTTAATGTTAATTACTCGTTTCGTCAAATATGCTTATGATTTCACCTATTATTGTAATTGATTATTCATTCAACCACATCAACAATCAATATACCGTCATTAATAATTATTCTTGTTCATTAACAATATACATTCAATGATAGCTGTATAATTAATGTAGAGGTGAGTCGAACTAAATCAAAATGTAGGTGTTTTTTTAGTTAAACTTCTAGTTTCTAACACCGGATTTTTATACGTGAAAAATTGAAATCCTTATTTGAAAATAAATAAAAGAAAAGTCATCAACAACGAATCTATATGCATTTTACAAAAATAAATATAAAATTTTTTCTTAAAAATTAAATTATAAGCTAGAAAAATTGTCTTTTTTTGATTAACCTAACTCGAATATATATCTAAAAAATACTTCGTCCAAGTTCGAACCCTTTAATTAAGTTCAGTTTGATTCGATTTTTTGTACTTTGAACTATTATATTAACCTCTAATTAATAGTGCTTATTCAATTACAGAACTACGAAATATACTTTGGTGTTCCGCCCAAGAGTAAAATAAGCTTTTAATAAAAGTTTATTAAATATGAAAGTATTAAATATGTCATTTCTCTGCATTCTCTTGTGATGTGTCACGCATGGAATCTCACGGAATTTCCGTTTTTGTTTTTCAGGTTTACCACTATAGCCGTCACCGTCACGAGCATCCCTTGTACAACCGGCTGGTTTGAGTGGATCGCGGTAAACGTCTCCTGAGCCATCCGGGGTTGGTGACTGGACGGGAGCAGGTGTCCCGTCAAGAATCGAGAACGGCATCAGAGACAGGAGCCGAGAACCGGACGGCCGGTCGGGCGCGGGCCGCGGAGGCGGCTACGACGACGACGACGGTGACGGCGACGCGTCGCGTGCGTGCCGGCCCGTCCGCGCCGACGGTTGTCGCTTTCCCTGGCCGTCGTGCTACGACAGGATGGTCGCGCCCGGTCGCGGCGGTCGTCCGAACAATGGTCTGTGGTGGTGATACCGCCGTGCCGGCAGGCCGGTCACCATGCGTTCCGGGTGGTCGGGACGGTCGCCACTGTTACCGCGGTCCCGTCACAGTAACCGCTGTGGTATACCCGGGTTGTTGTTAATAGGAGGTCGCGTTAACCGCAGGTACCACCACCGTCGCCATCACCGAGCATCGGTGGACGTCGCGCTCGCCACCAACACTGTTGCCGTCGCCAACGTTTGCCGACATGCGACTGGTGCAGAGCATCGCAGGCCGGCGGGAGTCTGCGGACGCGCAACCCGCCACGTCCACTAGCAGCACGCGCCTGCTGCACCATGGCCAGTCGGCCGACCTCGAGCAGATCAGCATCGTGTCGTCCAACGCCACGCCGTCGCAAGTGACGTACGGCACCGGTCTGGCTACAGCCAACGGGCCCAGGATCGTGCCAGGTAAGAATAACAACAATCATTGTTAAAAAATACATTTACGCTTTGCTTTGATGAAAATACTCTGGTCCAAGCTTCGGGCTTATGACAAAGAGTGGGATGTAGAGAGGCAGTTCCGGTTTTATTTATTTAGGCACTGTAAATGTTAGAATTTAATTGGACGGTATCGAATAATATTGATAGTTAGGTGACTTTGTTTGGAGATTTCTGAGATGTGCAGAAAGAACGAAGATGAAATGTTGTTTTTAAGTTTACTTCAGTTGGCGGAGATGAAATCTTGAATTGAAGTTATGCTGAGTGATTGTCTGATAGAATGATTGCTAGTATACAGAGGAAGATTAATGATTTTGAGATTTAGAGATTGATTGGAAGGTTTTAATTTGCGATCGAGACGAGTTTTTGATGTGTTTGAATATCTTGCAGGGCTGATGATGGGACAGATGTATGTTTTGGTTTGGACTAATTGAAGACTCTTCTGGTTTAACAGTAAAAACAAAAGGTGACTGCCTGCTTTTGCTTTATTTAGAGTAAGTTTGGTGTGCTTGAGGAAATTAAGGTTTCTGTCTATGTGAATGCCAAGATATTTTATGGAGCTAGACCATTTTATTAGAGCACCTTGAATAACGGGTTATTTTAAATAAAGAATAGATTTCTTTGAGAATAGAATAGCATTTTTTTTAGAGTCGTTAACTGATAATTATCATTTGAAGAGCCAAGGTAGTATTTTGTTGATCTCCATTTGCAGAAAATACATTTACCTAAGGATAGTCCTTATATACTCTGGGCCATAGACTTATAATATATAGACCGCGCATTAGTAAAATATATTGAAGCCAACATATGTGCGAGAGAGATAGCCTCTGAAGTTACTTTTTAAAAGATCTCATAAACTATTTTACAACACGCCTTGATAATAATTTTGATAATAAATTGTATATGCATTTTATTATTATTACTAAGTACTATTTACCAAATAAAACATTAATATTTAATACGTACCTACTAAATTGTTTGTTAGTATATTAGCTATTTTATTATTATAGAAATCGTTCATAGATAATATTATCTATGCAATCGGTATTCAATTATTATCACAACATATTATCGTCAGAGAGTATTATAAAATTGTATATAATCTCTTTGGAAAAGTAAATTCAGAGGCTGTCTTTCTCGCACATATTTTGGCTTCAACGTTTTATATACAAATCGAGTGCAATGCGTGGTCTATATTATATAAGTCTATGCTCTAGGCACATTAAGAGTGTATGTATTTATATGTATTTATATGTTCTAAGTTTATATTAATCTTGAGATAATTTAAACAATATGTTCAATTTAAGTTCAGGGTTCATTAAAATCATTTAGATTCTAGATATATGATCATAAAAAATAAAAACAAATTTTTAAAAAGTATGTAATACTTATATGTGATTACTTACTATAATCAATATAAAATTATATTTCAAAGGAATAACAATAATAATAATAACGGATAATAACATCAATGTACAATATTCGAAGACGTGATGGTTTAAATTTTTTAATTAATTTAAAATTCTAATATTTCTACATAAAAAATGTCACACTAGAGTAAATGTTCTACTGACTAATATAATATAAAACATTGTTTAAAATAGTATGAAAAATAACACTGAATATTTATTAAACTATTTTAAATATATTTAAGGGTTCAAAATTCAACTATCTAAAATTAGAGTGTCAATTAATTGAAAAATTGTATTTGAAACGAAATATTATCAGTTATAAGAATGCCTCATTTTAATTATGTACACAAGTTTCACTTACATTAGAATAGTTGTTTGAAAATTATTGAGTAAATACCTAAAAAATCAGCTGTATCTATAGTATCAGGTAAGATATATATATATATTTTTTTAATGTAATCCTCATTTATTGATACCTGATACAATAACTCAATAAGATTTGCAGAATTATTCAAACATTTATTATTCAATAATAATCATTGGTTAAACTCCTTCGAGTATATATTATATATTGAACTGTGTGTAATTATATGCACTTTAATTTCAAACAACTACAAACATTTTTACAAATACTTCAAAAATAAATACATTAAATTAAAAAGTTTCCTGCAGAAGATACTTTTTCTTATATCCATATTATTTCCATCAAATTTTGTAATTTTAATTATTTTTAATGGCTGTTATTATATATTGTTTATTTTCAGTTACACCGATGAGTTATATATTAATTTTAACGTCAAATTATGGTAAATTATTAATTATTTTTTTATTGGTATAATAAAAACGAGAAAGACGAAAGTAGTTTGATCAGAAATTTATGCAAGAAATTTCTTTGAATGTTCATCACAAAATGTTGCTCTTTTACGATTTGAAAATTTCACAACATCATTAAACAAATTTAACAATAATTGTATTATCATTAAATGATTTTGGTCATATGATAATTATAATAAGTATTCTTCGATCGAAGATAACTCAAACTTGTTAATATATTTTTTTAAAAGAAAGAAATTCAATTATAAATATATATTTATATATAATGAAAATTATTTCTATATTGACATGGATAATCATATAGCATAATTATAACTAAATTTCAGATTTTCTAACAAAGCCAATTTAAATTATGTTCTAATAAAGATTGTCAAGTAACACATTTTTTCAACTCTTCAACCAATTCTGGTAGGTAGTTAAAATATTTATATTTAATAAAAGTAAACATTGCATTTTCATTGAAAATTAAAATTTAAAACTACATTTCTAAATGTTATAAATATTGAGAATTGATTTATACTAATTAAGTAATATAAATCCAGCTATCTGTTTCAGCCTAGTATAATAATAATAATTAATATCATAATAAAAAATAAATTTCACACCCTGAAAAACTGTTATGCACAATAAATACATCTAAACATAATTATAAATCCTGCGGTTAGGTTATTTCACTCAATCAAATTAAATTGATTTTCTCGCTAAAAATGTATGAAACTTTATGGGGGTTTAGCGATTTGTAGAAATAAATATATTTTTAAGCTTTATTGAAGTGTATATAAGTACAGAGTCCATTATTTTTATCTCTATCTCGTAATGATCATTTACAATCTACACAATATTGTTCTCGCCCTAAACTATATTAATATGCAACGTTATTATTCTCATTTTCTTATTCACTGTCCTAAAATGCTCAATTTCCAAAACCGTATCTTTCATAATATATATCCTTCAACTTCATACTATTAACATAATCAATGCGCTTATTTATTTCATTCTCCCTAAATGCCTTCCTTCTACAATTATTATTATTATTATTTTGTTTTTAATGTCCGTATTATTTTAGTTTTATACCACCACAAAGGCTTTAAGTCATTTTAATATAAAAACTACAAAATTTCAGATAGCTTTTTCAAAGTTTAAATAATAAAATATTAACAGTTCATATTATATGAATGTGATAGATACTAAACATTTAAACATTTTTGATGCTCATCAAATTATTTAGAAATTTAAATATTCAAAAATATTTATCTCGATTTAAGAAAATTTGATTTCACTTTCGAAAAATCGCATGTATATCACTAAAATGAGAAATTGTGAATAACACTTTTATTTAATGTTAGTAGTGTATGCTTGGTAAGCCATTTTATATTGCAAAATATTTGCTTTTAATTTACATCTATAATATATACCTAGGTATATATGAATAACGTTCTGAAATTAAAAGCATCAAGTTTTTATTTTTAACTTTATACTTATTTCAGTTATGCAGGAACATTTTGAAAGTTTTAAAACCGGAAATTTAAATATAATGAGTTGAAAATTTTTAAAAAAATTCTACTTTAAAATAGCAACTAAAGTAATAACATGAAAATATATATAAAGTTATAAACTTTATTAATATTGTAGTTAAATGTATTTTAACTAGTATCTACATTCATTTTTGTATAATTGTATAATATTTTTATGTTTTCGTTGTTTTTAAAATTTAAATAATTGGGTCATGGTTGGGATTCTTGTCAAAGTACTATTTTAGATGAGATAATAACGTCTACAAAATATTAAATCGAGTTAAGTTGTAATGCTAACAATCTATATGGGTTCAAGGTCTGTTAGATGAGGTACTATAAAATAACGAAGACTGGCAGGTAACAACCAGACCTCCCTAATTCATAAAAAAGTCGGTCAAAACATAAAATTGATTTAAAAATGTACATGTTATTTAATAAATAACAAAAATGTATTGAAATCCTTTGAAAATAATAATTAATAAGATAAAAATAATGGCAAGTTAATTTTTAGAAGCTTAATAAATAATAAAAGTATGGACATGTCTAATTATTGCACCAAAATGTTAAATATACTATATTATGTTGTTATACGGTACAAAAATATTTTAGCCTTCACGCCAGACATCTAAATTTATAAAATATCTTGAATTTAATGATTGGATATATCTGATTGTTCCACCAATCAACAAAAAATTTCTTTTGTAAAACTAATACTTTAGATAAAATATAAATATGTCTTTTAAACGATTTAAAGCTTTGGGTTTCATTGTTAGATAAATCAACGATTCCCAAACAAGTTTTTTATAACTATATTCTAACACCCGGCTTAAATTGAAATTCTTAGAAACTATAATTCCTTAAATATAAGCTACTCTCTCTTCTTAAGTAAATTTCAATGTTAACATAACGGTGGTTATCATTATTCATTACCACCAATCACATATTTTTCTACATACGGATAATAAATAAATAAATATATTAATTGTATAATAAAAAATTTAATCTGTATACATTTTTTGAAAATGGAATTGTAAAATGTGTTTTTTGGTACCGATCTTTGAGATGTTACAATATAAGATTTCGTCGACTTCAGTTATTTTGAGAATTAACAACGTTGACAATTCATGGCGTTTTTCACTTGATCTGTACACAAAATCGAAACCTTGAAATATTTTCATTCAAGATTGTATATTAGTCCTTTATTTTTTATATTAGTTATATTATATTTAAATATATATATATATATATAATATAATTTATAGAGCTTGGAAAAAGCTTACTCAGTTGGTTATCCGTTGCCTCATTTACTTCATTAAACTCGTATATATATTATATAGACATAAACATACCGTTGTATATCCATTTTATGCGTAGGTATAAAAATTTTACTATTTTATAGTCATGTATATAATATATATTATACAACGCAAAGTTTTAATCTCCAAATAGTTGAAACGATTTTTTTTTTTTTTTTTTTTTTTATAAAAAAAAAATGCCGTTCGTTCCATTGTGCTTTTATTATACTGCTGGTTAACGTGGGCATTAAAGGAGAATAAAGACACAGACGTGGTTGTAAGACTCTATGTTTTTTTTTTACCATGAGATCATTTTTTTTGAATTTACGTCGTTACGCCCAAGAACGTAAATACACTATAGTCCACGGTAATTAGTATTATTTATAAACAGCAGTATTGAGTTCAAAAATAAAATATACCGCATTAAATAGATAATAATTAATTATAATTCTCATCTAAAAAATAATAACACAAAGTACTTCAAATCCAGACCACGAAAAACCTATATAATAAAATGATCTATTTTTTAATATTTGATTTTAAAATCATTTTATATAAGAATAATAATAGTATTCTTATTAAAATGTTTGCCTAATACTATAAAATTAAAATTATTTTTCCAACGTAAATGAACCCAATGAAAAATGTCATTAAAACATCTTTATAACATTCTATTTTACTTCCTGTGGATTTATTTTCTGTGATATTATTTCGACAGATTCCATTTTGAAGGCCTGAACTGAACTGAATAAACAGATAAATAATATAGGCTATTTGTATAACTAAAATAATTCAATAATATTATTAAATTGTGTTGCTACATTGTGCCAAACGTCAGCAATCACCACGCTGGAACGGCTGCTGACACGCACCGACCCGATTTCCAAAATTCAAAATTTCGAATGAATTTTATATAATAATAATGCATATATTTATCCACTTATGGTAATATATTAATATGTAAAACGTTTAGTATATGTTAATATTTCCATTTCCACATTAAATTATTATGATAATAAATTAAAATTTTATGAAAAATTTAAATCTAATAGTTAAAAAATAATTAAGCGCATTTAAAATAAATTATTTAAAATAGTTCTACGTGAGTAACATTTTTTATTTTTGTGTAATTATGATATTCGTTCAAAAAACTATTTTAGAAGAAAATTATTTTTGGGATGTAGTAATT
>JAIPRL010003868.1:0-42927 GCA_025469235.1 Pemphigus obesinymphae | reverse complement strand
ATATTATTATCAATTTAACAAATATATCTGTTTTAATGATAAAATATTATTATGATGATAATTTTGAGATTGTTAACAGCTAACAAGACAATCTTATTAATATTACCATGGATTTTTCTTTCAGTGTGTTTGACAAATATTGTAATATTCAATAAGTATTGTTATTCATAATATCGTCGATGTGAATTCGCATAGTACAATTATGTATAGGTACGGCATACTACATCGACGTCACGCGAAAAGCTTTTCGTGATATTGCATATACGAACAATGTACTTACCGCATATAATAACTATTTTTTTTTTTTATAATATCTATTAATTTCATATAGCAATTGTTATGGGACGTCACATTTGAGATTTTAATATACAATCATATTATATTTATTAAAGACCTTCATACTTGTACATAGATTATTTCTACGTATTATTCCAAATTAATATTATATAAATATCTCTCTATAGCAATACAAGGACAATACTATAATAAGAGTATTTTTCAAATATTTATTTAATGTTGCATAGATGTTTTTATGCAATGTCATATTTGAGGTTTTAAAATGCAATAACATAAATATTAATATCACATGTATTTACCTTTACGTGTATTATATATATTACAAATTATTACTTTATTTAACTTTTTTTTATTCCTAAATACAAAAAAGGACTGCAAATAAAACGAGTATTGTATGTTAAAATAATCAACCAACATATTTCTGAAATACAATATATTTTAAACAAGCTAATGCTGTTGCTTATTTACTTATATATATATTTTGCGTTAAAGATAACTGAATAATTATTGTTTTTTAATTTAAATCGATTAGCATAAAAATCATAAAACGTTTTACGAGTACAGTAGACCATTTGTTCTGTTCTAAATATGAGTATGTGAAAGATATATTATACATTTAAATGGGTGCATTAAAAAAAAAAAAAATCATTATCATCGGCCAGATGAGTTCGTTTTAAATAGAATAAATCATGGTTTAAAAAAAAAAAAAAATGAATAATCTTTAAAACAATCACACATAAACTAGAAAAAATATATACCATAGGTATAATAGCAATTTAAACTTCGAGGTGTTTAAAAAACATTCAGAATACTGTCTACAGTTAGGATAAAGTCTGACTAATACTCTGAATATAGGAGATTAAAAAACGGCTTTTTTATATTCATATAAAAAATGATATATCTGTATAATTACAATTTAATGATTGCATATGAAAAAATGATTTTAAAGTTTAAAAACAGTAAAATATTAATATTCCGTAAAAGTCCCGTAAAGTGCAATAATAGCCGTTCTTTTTTAATAATTCTGCGGAAAATAAAAGTGTATTAATAATAACTATTTTGCAGTTTATTTTGCCATTTCTTAATGCGTTTTTTTTTAGATTAGTAAAAATGAGTCGCACCTCTGACACTTGATTATATTATACAACTATAATCTAATAGTATAAATCAGTGTTAAGATATGTTTGTGGTCTGTATAGAAGTTGTATACCTAAATTAATATTTTATTTATATAAATGAACCTCATCACATCGGTATTAGTTGGTGAGTAAAATGATAAAAATTACTATAGAATTTTTACTAGGCATTAAATTATTATCATTTATATAAATGTTCTGACGCGTTTAATTTTTAAATAAGTTCAACCGAAGCGTCCGTGTCCTATTCACTCAAAATCACGTTTAAATTCCCAACAAAAGAGATATTTTTGAGAGAATATATTAATATATATATTTAAGTTGGGCGCAATAAGGTGGTTTATTTTATTTTCACACTAATCAAACAAGATGTGTATGGTGTGAAGAGATACCTGAATATTAGCATTTTGAGTATTACAAACACATAAACTTTTTATTTAAAAATATCATTAGATTGAATCAAAATAATAAAGTGTTATTTTGTTTCTATACTTAAATAAAAGTATAAAATACATTTAAACAACATTGTGTAGTCATACTATAATAGTAATAAATATATACTCATTTTACTACGTTTTAAAATATTTTTAAAAAGTCTAATAGTTAAAATTTTTGTGAATTTTCAGTTTCAAATATAATATATTGAACTATATATATATACAAACACTATGTATATTGACAACCTAAAAATATAATATAAATTTTAAACTATTCCAATAAAACAAAATTAAAACTTTATAAAATATAGTTTTTAAAATTATTTTTTTTCCAAAATAGGTATCAACGATAAGATTGGAAATCTATAAAACTGGAAATATATTTTAATATAAATATAATACAACTGGCTGATTTTTAACATTCATTTTAAGCTATATCTCAGTAAGTATGATTAAAATGTTTTTTTTTTATTTTAAAATTTTTCCTTTTTTGTTAAATATAGGTACTACAATATATGAACTTTCGATTATCAAAAAACAACCTGTAATTTAAGTTAATATTCTTAAAAACTATGTTTTTTATGATAATTTTAATTCTTTTAAAAGTAAAGGTATAACATATATATAATTATTTTTAAATCTGATAAATATTTCCCGACTAATAATTATTTAAATTTATGAAGTAGGGAGTAGAAAATTACTGTAGTTGTAGTTTAAATCTTATTTTAATCTTTTAATATTATTTAAATGTTATAAATATTCAATAGTAACTAATATATATATATATAAATTTAGTATTTAGTATTATTCAAATTTTTTAATTAAATAATTAATGTACCTGACGGTTATTTTTTAATTTCAATTTTCGTTTTTAAATAGATGTAAGTTTTCGATAGGAGAATTCAGCGTAAAACACATATTTTTAGACAACACAAAATGGCTAAACTTTAACTTTAACTTCTAAATCAAGCCCGACCACCAAATTCTGGCTTCATCATTATTAAAAAAATAAAATAAAAATTGAAGAATGAAGTGGTTAAATGCATTTAAGCCCTTTAAAATATAAATTACATGGTCAAATTCTAAAATACGTCTACCAAAACGTCCAAACAAAACGAGAAATTTATTAATTTTAATCACAAAGATAGTATGAACAAGAAACGGTGGATTAAAAACATGTAGTGAATGTGTCACAGTACATATTGAGGATGATTGACACGCCGTTTAGCTTACAGTCTTGAAAACATACTCAGATACAGATTATATGATACGTATATCCAGGTGTACAACACTGTTCCAAAATCTTTTATACTCGACGATGGAAGTATGAAGACCTACAGTTACATACAGTACAAAGGGTTCATTGTATGCAGGGGAGGAGGTTCCAGAAATATTTTATGGAAGGAAAGGGGTTTTATACCTTTGAGTGATTTTGTAAGTAACAATTTGTCTAAAATTATGTCTATACAAAAAATCGGTATAAGTTTTTAGGAATACCCGTTAGAAATACGCAGGACCCAACACATCAAACCGAATGGAAGAGAATGAGTAAGGTCCTCGATAACGAGATCAAGAAACTGAAAAAATTAAATATTTAAATTGTATCTGAGTGGTTTATCTTCAACGGATGATACTGATTATTCACTGTAAAAAGCGACAAGACGCATGAATATTCCTCGTGTTCATATAACAACTACCTGACAAGAAGATAAAACATGGGTAAATAGTGAACAAGATAAAGCCAAATTATATGCTGGACTCCATGAACACGTATTTCAACAAAAATATATCGTTTCCAGATTGATATGATACAATATCAACCACTTGATGGAACATGAGAAAAATCCGATCACTAGGGGGAAAGCGCTTCACTAGTTGCGTAGAATACTGGGACTTGGTATATTTAATTTTAAAATAATAATGAATAATTTTCTTTGATAAAGCAATTCTAAGCAAAGCTTCAGTGTATATAATATTAGTTACTGTCGGACGATTAACAATTTATGAAAAAAAACTTCAAAATTAAAAATTTCTTTAAATAGCAAAAATTTACGAATCGTTAGTTTGTATGCATATGCGTTTATGGTGAAAATTTAAAGATTCTAACATGATTATTTACGAATTTACGGAGAATTTTGCCGAAATAATGTTTATACCGTTTTTATGTAATTTATATTGGTAGTTTTTCTTACCCGTTTATCGATAAAATTAAAAAATTACCTCTGTCTTTTATCTTTTATCTTTTACTTAATTTACACATCTGATATCCCTAGCAATAACGACTCGATGACCGCTATGTTTGGTTACGATACAGAAATGTTGACAACAAATTAAGGACCAGCGACTGATAACTTGTAGATCTTAATCGAAAATATCTTTAATTGGACGAGACGTCGGAAATTGAAGATCAACCGTAACAAGTCGATGCACATTAATAAAATTATAATTTACTACTAAAACTGAGACTTTTCGAGTGTTTCTGGATCACACGATAATCCCACAAAAAGATACAATGAAAGACCTGCAGGGTATGTGTCTTAAATCCCGCTTAAATTAAAAACACCATGTTCATCAGAAAGTATTACAGATTAATGAAAAAATTCGTATATTGAACTAGCTAATCGTAAGATTTGATGAATTACACCTGGCAAAAAATGTCTCCGTATAACGTGGTTATTATAGAGCAGTTGATATATATATATATATATAAAAAAAATAAATACATAGGTATATAAATATAAATAAATATAAAAATAAATTTTTAAATTTTCAAATATTTTGTATAGCCAACAAATTTCTTATTCCTTCTTTATTGAAGTTTTATGAATAACTACGCATTCAGAGCTCTCCTTCAGCGTGCGGTTCTCTATAGTGTGGTCTACCAAAAATTGTGAGGCTCATCAAATAAAATAGTATTATAAAATATTATATTTTATTATATATAATATAATATTTACATTAAAATAATTTTAAAGATCAATATTACAAATTTAAAAAAAAAACCAAAGTAATGAACAATATAACAAAGATATCAGGATGTCAATATATCATATTATCTTTATTGCAATAATATCAATTGTAGTTGGAAATTTTCCAACCTTATATTAAACACAGTAAGAGACAGTTTTAAATTATATAATAATATTTAGAGTGGCACACACATGATACAGTCTTAAATAACAAAAAATATACATACAATTTTAAAATATAGACCACGAGGTAGAATTCACTCTATTGAACAGGCACTTGATTTTTTTACCAGTAATTTTCTTAAACATTAAGCAAAACTACATTTTATAACGGAAATATTTCATAAATATATATTTGTATACTTACAATAGTACAATAATTTAAAAAGTTGTCATCGATACCTTTTTTTTTCTTTAAAGACTGAACATGTCACAATAAAACTGGCAAATTCCGTGGGATTGTGCTACAGATATTAATTAGATAAATAAATCTATTATAATATTACTGTTCATGCAATATGGGTGCCTTAATTTCTAAGACCTTGGTTATGAGTTAAACAAATAGATATTTATACAGCTATACTGTATATACTGTACTACAAAGTATATTGGTGGTGTTTCAAAAATATAAAATATAAAATAAATATATTTATAATTTGTGAAATTTGAAATTATTCAGTAAAAAATGTAGTAATAACTTTTAACAATTTTTAATAATCAATATATTTTAAATGTGAAAATTTGGTTGAAATCATAATAATTATCTTCGGGGTATATCTCAGCTATAAAAATGATATATTATGTATTAAAACATTTCCCCAAAAATTGGTAATCATTGTACTTATGGTTAGACTTATATAATAAGTTTAATTAAAAAAAAGCAAATTTACAAATATCATTAAGAACATTTATAAGTAGTTAAATTAAACATGTTTTTATTATTAAACCTTCTGAAGTTAATATAAACACTTTATAATCAATTTTCAAATGTAAATGTATAATATATCTATATATTTATTATTTAACATCTAATTAGAAATAAAATATTTTGAAAAATTAATTTTATGTAATTTTTAAATAAAGTATTAACTTGAATTATTTTTTAAAAATACTACAATTTTAATATTATTTTTAAAATTACATATTCAACCTTAATAAAATTATACTAGACTTGTTTTTACGTCCTATATAGACACTATATTAAATAGAGTATTCTTCTTCTTCTCCTTCGCCTTCTCTCCCAATTATTTGGGATCGGCCACCCTGGTCCTACACTTCCACTTAACTCTATCTACCGCATCTTCTTCACTTACTCCCACCTTCCTCATATCACTCGCCATTACATCCCCCCATCTCTTTTTCGGTCTTCCCATCCCCTTTTACCAACAACATGCATTTCCCTTACTAATCTTACTGCCTCAGTCTCATCCCTCCTTAATACATGCCCGAGCCATCTTAATCTATTCCCTCTCATTTTGTCTACTATCGAAGCTACCCCTATACTACCTCTGATATACTCATTCCTTATTTTATCCTCTCTAGTAACTCCACTCATCCACCTTAACATTCTCATCTCAGCTACACTCATTCTCTGTTCTATCTTTCTACCTACTGCCCAACATTCCGTTCCATACATCATTGCAGGTCTCACCACTGCCTTATAAAATTTACCTTTTGACCTAATAGGGATTCTTTTATCACACAGAATACCTGACGCTTCTCTCCATTTTGTCCATCCACACTTAATCCTGTGTTTCATATCCTCTTTGAAACCCCCATCTTTCTGTATAACGGACCCTAAATGCTTGAACCTCTCCACTTCTCCCACCACATCCCCACTTAACTTTATTTCTAGCCTTTCCCTATTCCCTCTGTGTTCCCTTTCATCAAAATCATACTCTATATATTCTGTTTTATTCCTACTAATCCTTAGTCCTTTACTTTCCAGAGCTTCCCTCCACTCTTCAAGTCTACCATTCACTTCCTCGGGACTATATAATATATATGTACTTAAATTTCTTCCTTATTATTTATAATATACCTACATTCTAAATATAAGAAATAAGAATTAAAGTTGTGGTTTTAAATTTGACCTTAAATTAAAGCCGTTATTTAAGAGGACGCCACACTGTTGTGTATGATCCACATGGGAAATGTACTTCTGGAGATTAACGTTTTTATAAAGCTGAAATATTTTAGCGTACAACCTCTATTAAAAATTAAACATCATAAGATAGTTTATATTTTTACATTAATGATTTTTAATAGTTATTATTAGTCGAATTATAAGACTTTTATAAATAGAAAATTTAAAGTCTAATAACTCGACTTCTAATCATTTTATTAAAAGTTTCCTGTGTAAAAATTTTAATTATTTTACGATAAATAAATTTGTATAGAGGTCATCAAATGCTAAAATTATTTAGTTTTTCAGAAATGTGCATCTCCTGAAACACGCTTTGCCTAGTTTTCAATAATAATTCATTAATACTGCATAATAAAAATGTATTACTAGTATACGGTTATTTTTTAATAACTTCTGAAATGTATTTAAACATTTTAAATTATGAGATTTTCTAAAAATTTCCTTAAAATTGCCTATATAAAATCTCTTGAAAATCGAATTTGTAGCATGCTCTTATACCTCTTACTTTGGTGATACACTTATATATTTGTACTCGTATTTATACCTATTTATTATGTATATTGAATAGGGGCTAACCCATAATTCTATAAAATTCATAAAACCCATGTATCTAGGTTTTTAAATTATCCTACATTTATATATATGTATATATATACATATATCAATAGGAAAAAAAGAGTTTAGTAGACGATGTAGTTATTGAATATTAGTTACCTAGCGATCATAAGAAAATATATAACTAATAATAAGTTCCAGTACCTATAGTATATATATGAATGTAATTTGGTTAATGCGTCACCCCTGAGAATATGTGCCTGCGATCTATTGTATATCTACGTCATACACCTATATACGAGTAAATGATTATGTATTTACGTATATATTTTATAACAGTAGTCAGCTATTACTATATATATGTATATATCAAAATCCAAGTCCTGACTGACTTATTAACCCCCAGCCTATAGCTGAAATTTTTAGAGAATATTCCTCTAATGACATAGACGTTCGCGTAGAAAAGACTTTTTCGAAATTCGACCATTAAATAGAGAAAAGGGGGAAGTGGGTTTCAATTTTCATCCAATGCCCAGCCCAAACTACTGGCTGTAGAAAGTATTAATTAAGCAGTAAAGCTGTTCACGGGTGAAGCCAAATAATTCAGCTAGTTAGTGATGAGCAAAGCAAGACCAAGACAAAGGAACATGGACCCATATATAGGGTAAAATAAAGGCAGTCTTGATCTTGGTTTTGTTCTTATCCACTCAGTCTTGGTATTAATCTTGACCGTAAAGCTCAATCTTGGTATTGGTCTTGATCGTGTTGTCTTGATCTTAGTATTGGTCTTGATCATATTGACTCAATCTTGGTACCTATTAGTCTTGGTCTTGTCGACTCAGTAGAAATCAGTCTTAATCTTGGATCTGGTATACATGCTTTATTCTTACAACCCTGCTGTTTATTTTACCATTAAATTTATGAACAAGGATTTCACACTCATGCCAGATATCAATTTCTTATCACCTGGTGCAAGGACTCACAGAACATGGCTGTTTTCAGGAGGATCAGGGAGCTGGACCCAAAGTGTGTCTACTGTCCATAGCTCAGAGACACAGCAGAATATACAATTTTCTTTTGTCCACGTTGGAAAAAAAAACAAGCGAGAAATAACGTGTATGATCAGACACGCATCTCGTGCAGAAAACACGGGAGATCTACTGTGTGGGTCCTATTTGGAACTACTTTCAGAAGATGAAGGTGTGAGAATGAAGCTACTCAAACAAACCACAATTTATCAAAATGAATTCATCAAAATGATTCAATGCACCAATATATTATGGCCAACAAAGAAATGGAGGAAAGACAACGGCAAGTGGAGGAGAGAGTTATAAGAAATGGATAGTGAACGTGATAAGAATTTCATGAATTTTGTTGTATTCTAAAACGGTGACTTTAAGAGGATAGTGCCCACCACTTATTGTGTATTTATTTTTATTCAATAAATAGTGGCGATCTCCTTCGGATCGTCACTATTAGTATATGAGTATTGGCCCTACGCCGAAGTAATGCTTAGGGACGGTTCCGAGGAAGATGTATAGCCAATAATAATCAAAAAAAATAAAGATAATTTAGGTTGGTTTCATAATCTATCACGTTTTCTTCACTCATATTGTAAATAAAAAACAATTTCAAAAATTTAATCGATCTAATCACCTTATACGACGTCGACAATATCGATCGGGGCGAACCAAAATAGCATACCAATATATAGTTGGTTGTCGAATTTTCGGGAATATTCGGGAAATAGTTGATAATTCATTTACCAATATTTTCGATAATCTTATAATAATATAATAGGACATTGTTGATTGCGTTACTAAAATTTAAATTATGTGTTGGATTATAATTAGAGTGTATATTATGAATAAATTATCTTAACGAAAATTCTATGATATATAATAAGTACATTAAATTGATTAATATATTATTTATATACTTAAAATTTTATTTAACTTTTTACTCTAAATAAATACCTAATCGACTTCTTCTACCAGAAAAGTTTCCAGTTTGAACTCCGTTCAAAATCTAAAATAAATATTAGAAATTATCTTACAATATAACCTTTGGGTTTATATACTAATTGGATATCCGTTGAAATATTTAAATATGAAATCCACCATACATATAGTATTATGTGTAAGCGAGACATAGTAAAAATCCATATAATATAGTATTATAGTATATATATTTAAGACTTAACGAGCAGTACAATTTAGTACCTACTTTTTCCATACGAATGGGTAGTTGTGTAGTAGTTATACTGCTGTTTAAACGACAAGTATAACGAGCTATGCGTGTGTCAGTTAATAAAATATTCTGCCAGTGCTACATAACTATGAACATAAATCCAAGACGTATTCATACTATATTATATGTATATAATATACTTGTGTATATAATGTATATATGTATACGCACACCCAAGTAAATTATATATATATATATTTCAGTTATAATAAGGATGTGGGAGGGTCACTATTATTAATTTTCTGTCCCTTTTATCTAATAATGACTCTCAAAAAAAACCTCTGCTTTTATATGAATAGCGAAATGAAACGGATCAATAAATTGTGGGTTTTTGTTACGGTTTCTGCAAAAAATGATGACTTTCACCAGCACCCTTTCCAGATTTTATCGAAAATTAACATCTACGATGTTTTACCAAATCTTTTATATTATAATATAGTTATAGTCTATACTTATAAATGATAAGTATCTATAAAAATGTGGATAATTAAATACCAGTACCTTAAATACCATTCTTCAGTACCTATTAAATTATGTATAATGTATATACTTTATACACACGTTGAAATGTTAGTTTTAAAAGTTCTGTTTACATTATATATATTGTTTATATTTATATGTAGACATTTTAATTTGAGCTCACGCTCCAACATTCAGTATTATAGCTACAGCAAAGAAATCGACACTTCGGAATTTGCTGATGATAGTAATAATTTAATTATGAATGAAACCTTGTATACTGTATATAATATATAATATTGTTTTATTGTAATATTAACCAAAGTATTATTTCAAGGTGCACCTAATAATATGTAGTCTGAATTCATTGATATATATATGATACGTTAATAGCATAAGAGAGACACAGAAAATACGCAATAAAAGAATATATACTACCTATATAGTGTTTTGTAATGGTATACTATTTAGCATTCTTAATGTAATATAATATTATAAATACATTACGTATAAGTAAGTATATAAACAGATATACTACAATGTACTACATAGTATTTAATATATATATTGTATAGGCCGAAAAATGACAGCGATGAATATCTAGCCCGAGATTTTGTAATGAACAAACGTAGATAATATATATAGTAATTATATATATATATATATATATATAAGTACCTATATCATTATGGCTATTACATACGAGTAATTAATATTTAACTGCAATTTGAAAGTAATGAGACCAAAATACATGACGTATTTAATAATATAAAAGTATAGGTACATTTGTACATGTAATTAATATTTGACTTAAATTTGAAAATAATGAAATGATCAAATACCAAACACCTTTATATAATATAATTCAGTAGATATATATTAAGTATTTATTATATTGTATAGTATGCGATATCTAATATAATTTGTATAATTATGATATATTATTATTTATTATACTTATTTACAAATTACTAGTATAATGCGTCTAAACATTGATACGAATATTAAATAAATATACTTAGTGATATACATTTTCATGAACATCTTTTTGTAAGTAAGTGTACACTTTTATTGTTAAATACTTTTAGTTATATTAATATATTTATTTATTAAAATATTAGTTAATTTTAATTATAGGAGTACAGATATTTTAAACTTCAACTTTAATACTAATATTATTAAGTTTAAACAACTTCAAAATAATTATTCAAGGAATAAATATACGATCATTAATCACAAATAGTAAAATATAGTAAATGATTTAAACATTCATGAAACATTATGAACAATATGACCAACCATTACAATTCTAACATAATGAAATATGTTTAAAATATATAAAAAAATTTTAATTTTCAAATGTTTAATGACCATTGAAAATATTCAGAAAATTTTAGTGAAAAAAAGCTTACATCTCTAGGTATACTTAGGGGAAAATGTATGTAATTAAAACTCAAAAATGACATACGAGTATTGTATAGGTCCTCTACATTAAGTATATCCATATAGGATATTTTTATATTTTCACATGTATCAGCTACAATAAATTAGAATGTAAAAATGATATAGATATAGATCGAATTTATTATTATATGTCTAATGTCATCGTTTTTGAAAACTATAATTACCTAAAATTTGAAAATTGTAAAATAATAAAATAAAAATTAATTAAATAAATTAAATTAAAAATAAAAAGAGGTGGTAAAGAGGTGGAAGCACTTTATTCATGTGGTAGGATAATACACATAGGGCAAACTTCAGGGGGGGGGGGTACAAATGAAAATAAATAATATTTTTACATTTGCTACAGGTTTTAGCAATAATTCATTATTAGGTAATTTTCCAAGGTATCATGTTCTTCCCCTGAACTCATGGTACCTATGGGTAGAGATAAAATTCTATATTTACTGATTTGGTCCTTTCAGAGAATCATTTAAGTACCTAGTTGAAAAAAAGTATTTCAAATTTGACTTGTTCTTAACATTTTTTTTTTTTAAATATAATATTTAGGTAACTAAGTATCTACATTATGATTAAATTTCCATTGATTGGGTTATATTATCATTGGATTTTTATTTTTGGAGAAATATGATTTAATTGTAAATTTTTTTTTGCATTTTAATTCCAATATTGTCTCGTTTTTTTGATATAGTACAATTCAACAATGTCAAAACAACCCTATAGAAAATTCCTGCACCCACAATATAATAAGTAAAAATCAATAACTAAAATAATACATAAGAAAATATTTAAATAATTATAAAGACTATATATTGACTAATATTCATCATACATAATAAACAAATGTATTATTTTTAATATCTAATTAAATCTAAAATCTATAATATATATTTGTCTTAATGCGTTGCGTGTAAAGATGCATAGTGCATACCTACTTAATACCAATTACAATTTATATTTGTACAATTAAGAATCATACATAATTTACATAACTATTTTTTTTCAAATAAAAATTAGAAAATTTTCTTTTTAATATCAAATTTATTAATTACTTTATCAATATATTCAGATTTTGTTATTTTGTTGTAAATTTTTTCATTATGAACTGCACTCATTATGTATAATCCGCCAAGTCACTCATTGTAGATCTTGTCTATCTTTTCACTTTCCATAGTTTACTAAATGACCTTTCTACTTGGTGGTAATGAAATATAAATTATTATACATATATATTGTTTTATGTCAGGTCTCAGGAAGAAATTCACATTCTTTTATTAACTTTATATAATCTTGAATATCATCTATAAAAATTTGTGACATCAACTTCCAATAATCATACCAAATTAAGCCATTAATTTTAAAATTCAAAATTTAAAAATGATTTTCAATATCTTTGACTATTTCAAGGTATTAATTTGTTTATAGTTTAACTAATTCACAGAAAAATAACCAACATAATTTGAAAGTTCTCACATTATTTTCATTAAATATAGAATTTAATGAGTTAATAATGGAGTCCAAATATTGTATAAATATATATACTCGGTTATAATATTCACTAGATAAAATATTATAATTTGAATGATATATTTAGTGTCCAACTGTTCAAGGTAAGTATGCCAAGTCTAATATAAAATTAACTGTATTAGTAATTTTCTTAAAAAATATCTTAAAAATACTCTTCGGTATTTTTTCTGTGATTCTTCAATATTTCTAATAACTTTTGAAGTAGGTATACATACATTTTTTTAATTTGCGTATAGCACTCATTTTTATTTTATTCTTAATAAAACGTGGTTTATAAAATTTAGTATTAACTATTTATAAAAACGGCAATAAAAACTAAAAAAGTTAGAATTGATATATGATAACAAATTAATATATATCAATAGGTAGTTGTCATTGGAAAATGGCTGTACGAAAAACAGTTCATGATCGGTACTTTGTTATTTACAAATTGCAATATTATATAAATTCAGATAAGAAATAATACAACAAATATAAATTATATAAAGTAATATAATATAAAATATAAAGTATATAAAATATTCCGGGTAAGTTCAACACCTATTGAGTGTGACACCTTATAAGTGGAATAACTTTTGAGTGCAATTCGTATACTTCAGATTATGTATTTTATCGGGAATAGTGTGTGACCGAAGTTTTTTGAAAAATAATACTGAATAATGATTCTAGAAGATAGTCGTTCACTCCTAAAGTATTTCTGTTGAATATAGGTTGACAAAGTAGGTAAATAATACAAACATTTATCGAACTTACAATTCTCGGATTTGAATAAGAACTAGAACCTCGCTTCGCTATGTAACGGGTTTCACACAATATCACAACTATACATAAATTATATTTAACTAAAATTTTGAAAAACACCACAAAAATTCAATGATTTGAAATATATTTTAATTAATAATATTAATATACTATTGAAATTTTTGGATCTAAAAAAGTTATTTACTCGATAGAATACACAGTTCAAAAAACAAAAAGAAAGCTAATAATTAATACCAAATAATAAAAGTTGCAACGATAAGAAAATTTATTATGATTTCGTTCATATATTGCATACATCGGATAAATACTTGTTATTCTGTGAACGTAAATTCAAACCGATATACCTGTTTTGAAAGTTTGTTTATTCTATCTACTTGCTTGTGACTCCCTATACCACTAAGCTACGTAATCGAGATAATAAAGCGGTTGAAGTTTCTGGTATTTAAATTATTCAGATAATGGATTGTACCATATATCGACACACTTAATATACGCATATTCGGAATGAACGTCGTACAGGGATGGTTCGTGGACAAAAAAATGTTCAGTTGGGCATTAAAACGTCCATGTAACGTGAATCCGACCTCCATGGCGTTAAAAATTGTCGGAGAAGGTCCCAAAAGTGGATTTCGAAAGTTCGGGATGATGGCCCGAAATAATAGACTACTATTAGATACAGTAAAAAAGTATAAATATTAATTTATATTTTAAAATATACCTATAATATTTTTATATATTATTATTTTAGTAATATATAGGTAGTAATTACTATTAATAATCATGGAAACTTTATTTATTATTTTTATAAAAGATCGTTATCCTTTACTACTGAGAAAATTATAAAAGTACCATCTAAAACGAATTTATCATCTGAAAAGCTCTATTCTAAAACTCCTACTCGATTCCTACACAAAAAGTAGTTTCCAGAGAAATAAAAAAATTAAATAAACATCATTGTAAAACCAATAGATACCTCGCTCCCCTCATATTCTAAAAATAAAAAGAATGTAAAAACCTAAAAAAATAATAAATTAATACTCGCTACAAATAAATATACCTAAACTTTCTTATTTTTCTGCAGTATTCAATCTAATGATTGGTTTGCAGCAACTTTTATGTTTTTCTATCACTAGCCTTCCTCTTCAACTCATGATATGAATTACATCCTTGATCTTCTATTATTTTATTTATATATTGCAATCTTGGTCTTCCTCTATAATTTTTTCCACCGATTATTCCTTCTAAGATTAGGAATAGTAACCCATCGTATCTTCAAATATGACCTATTAATTAATTTCGCCTTTTCTGTATACTCTTCCATATTGATTTCCTCTCCGATACCCTTTCTAAAACTTCATCATTGGTAATCCTTCTGTAGCATCACATTTCAAATACCTCTATTCTTCTCATTTAATCTTTTGCAATAGTCCATGGTTTGCATATAACATAATGCTCCAGATGTACGTTTTTAGTAGATTCTTTCTGATGTTAAGATCAATGTTTTTTTAAGTAAAATGACTTCTTTTCTTATTAAATGCCACTTTAGCTTGACATATTCGCTTTATAATTTCCTTTTTACATTTCCCATCTGAGCTTATAGTGCTATCCAAATATATAAAATTTACCTATCCTTCCTTGGTAGTATTCCTTTTGTTTCTGCCATTATATCATTTGCTGTATTTGTAGTTGCTTTTCTCAGGGAAGTCCATCTGGTGTAAATGTTCTTCTTGTATTTTTATTTAATTTGTGTATTCTTTATACTTTTCTTTTACTTTTTCTTCCTTTAATTAATTATTGGTTTGCCAATCGATTGATGATTTTTCTTTTTTTATATTTTTAAATTTGAGATTACATTTCATCATAACTAGATTGTGGTCACTGTCTATATCCGCACCAGTATAACTCCGACTATCTTTGACTTGATTTTCGAACCAATTTTTTATTATGATGAAATCTATTTGGTACATTCCCACATCTCCTGTCATTTTCCATGTACACCTTCTCCTTGGATGATGATAAAAACATGTATTCGGTTTTACCAGGTGTTGTTTTGCACAAAACTCCAATAACTTATCTCCACAATCATTTCTTTTTCCTAATCCATATTTTCCCATAATATTTTTTTTCCTTCTCCTACTATTGCGTTTCAGTCTCCCAAACTGATTAGATTTTCCTCTCCTTTAATTGTATCTCTATTTGTTTAATTTTTTCTCCATTTGTTTGTATAATTCTTCTACTTGGCTATCATTACTGCTGAAAGCTGACATAAAAACTTGTACTATATTTGTATCTTTTGGTTTGGTTTCTATTTTGACAAGAATAATTCTTTTACTGTACTGTACGTATCTTTTCATTTTCTTTCCAGTGTATTTTTACAGCATTACGCCTACTCCTCCCATTTTAGTATTTTCAACTGATATGCCTGAGTATATAAATCTATACCTACTCTCCGCTCTATATATCTCTCGCCTCAGACCATCTTACTTCCCAAACTCCCGGAATATCGATGTTCATCCTTGCCATTTCTATTTTTAGATTATCGAGTTTACCGCATTGTATTAGGGTTCATACATTTCAGATTGCTGTTCTTCTATTTCGTTTACCTTTCTTGACCATTCTTTCCTCTATAGCACTCCCCACCTGTTGATCCGAATGAAGGACTATTTTACCTCCGGAATCTTTTACTTTATACATAAATAAATAAATATGTTTATTATATTTATTTATATTTACATAAAGCATTTATTCAAAAGTTATATTTAATAATATAAGATACATATGTAGCATGAGCTCTAAAGTAAGTACTTGAGTAGGTATGTACTTATGTCTATATCGATCGCGACGTCGTTATAAGTGCATAACATATATTTTTTTATATAGCATTAGATTAATATTACTATATAGTATATACTTAACGAGTAACAATATAATGCATTGGTACATTGTATTACTTACTATATGCTAAAATATAGATTACCCAAGTCATAACATTTTAAAATCGAGTTTAATCTCATTTTACCATAATAAAATATAGAATTTCATTGTATCTTCATTATAAGTTTAAGTTACAGTTACTACCGTAAGAATTGCATGTGAATAAACTGTATATAGAATATTGGAATGTATTTTATTATATTAAATTAGTTATTTCTTGATTGGATGACAATATTATATAATATTCTGTACTTGTACATATATAGACATAAAGCCAACGAATGAATTAACATATTTACAATAATGATCAGTAGACTATACTAGATGTACACATACCTTTTTGTAACATAAATTATCTAGCAACTGACAAATAAATAATATAAATAGTAAAAGTAAACGACAATAATTTTAAACAATATCATAACTTCTTTGACAGGTACAGAAATTTTACAAAAAGCTTTTGGTACCTTCAAACATAATTCTCTCATTAAATGTTGTAATAGGCGTTTAAACAAAATTTAACCAAATTGCCACAATTCAAATTCAATGAAAACATAAAAGCAGTGTAATGTTTTGGCATGTTTTTATATGAATATATTACCCATTAGATAGATGAAGATATGTGACGTCCTCTTTTGAATAGTTAACATGACTATATGTAGCATATATGCCGGTATAATTATATTGTAGTATGCTATTTAATTTGTGTTTTTTATAAATATTTTAAATTTGAAAAGACTACCTATAATATAGTAAATCGAATTTTTCTCGGAACATTATTTTTAAAAAATGATCCATCATATAATATTATTTCGAGTTCCGTTGAGAGAAAAATACATATTATATAATAGAAAAGTTTCTGTGAATAGTGTAATTTTTTTTTTTTTTTTTTTTTTGTCGGGTTTTTAAAAAATATAGATAGTTCATTAATGTTCAATGGGGTTGCAGACATTGCAGACACGTATAATATATACATTCGCGTGTTTAAATATATTATGAATCACGTGTACATAATATATTATATTATGAGTGCGTACAGGTGTACCAAAAAATAAGGTAAAGAATTATTGAGGGGTTAGGCTGTGGCGTCAGCGACGGCGGTAATGAGGGTGTAATGCAAACTGTCGCGACCAGGATATTGCAGTAAATATATATATATAGAAGAGAGGGAAAATGGGTCTTTGTTAGGGTTGCCGCCGTTACCCTTCTGTATATAATTAAAATCCAACTATACTCGGGTTTATATGTGTATATATGTACTTTTGTACGAGTGTGTGGTGTGTCGTGGGGTGAAACTATACCGACTTCCCTCCATATATTATGCTTGTACTTTGTCAAAATATTACCGAAAGTTATTACGATGCGCACGTGAAATAAAATATATTACGAAATAATAGTATAATCATCGTCGTCAACGCAAGTATACGGCGCAGTGTACAATATAATAGGCACATCGTGTATGAATACGAGATTTCTTATATACGAGTATACCTACGGAAGTTATGTAATAATCAAAACTCGATTAGACGATGCGCGTATGAATTGTAAAACAAAAAGTATACCATACAGATATAATATACTGCACGTTATAACACAATATGTTATACATTATGATTTATGATATTGTTATTCGTTGCTTACGACGAAACACGCGTATGTGCGCTAATAAACACATGTATCTATAAAGAATGGAAAATGTTCAAGTGACGTTCATAAAAGTCAAATATACCTCGTACGTAGATATCTACGTCATATACAAATAAATTATTACTTTTAAAACAGTTCTGAAGTATATAATATCTAATGTGTAATCCTGAAATTAAATTTAAATACATTTATATATTGGTTTATATACGAGTGCAGGAAATCACTATTCGCATTTTAAGTGCGTTCCATACATGAATTCATTTTCACATTTATCCTAATCACATAATATACCTAACACGTGTAAGGGTGTTCGAATGCTTGAAAAATTCGCATTCAAATTTAGAAAAATTACGATTATTATTATTATTTTACGATTTTTATTATTATTGATTATTAAATTACGAAAAAAAAAATGTATTTAAGTATAGGTCAAGTACGACTCGAGTTATAATAATTTAACCGTCTCGGACGGGTACATTTACAATTTCATTAATGTCTATTTATACTTGACAGCACGGTTGCGTGTAAATATCGGATCGTTAATTATTTGGGCCAACAATCTGGGTATTTGTACACGATATACCTCTCTACACGATTCGATCTGTTTTGGACGGCGAGGGAAAAAATTTCGTATCGCTTTTCGATAGTGCCACTCTAACATTACACCGTACAAATATTTTATATTAAATCGGTTCGAAACCTAAACATTCCTTTATATACCGCCATCGCCGCCGCCGTTGCGTGTAATTTACGACCTTTATGTCGTGACGATGATGTAATTATTATTATAGTACACTATATACGTGCACCTATGTATGTATACTATATCTATAGAATATGTCTTAAGTATATTGTGTATATATTATGTGTGTCTATAGAGTCTAGACCGTAAGTGGGCTGACGATTCGAGTATATACTGCTGTGTATATAATATGACTTGCGCAAGCATCTCAAATCTGGATTTCAGCGACAGGCGGTTTTAATATTATTATATAGTATATTATATTGTATCTAATGTTACTATGTAATAATAATATGTCGACATATACATTGTATATATATATATAAAGAAATACGTGATGATAAATTACTTTTCACCGCAGATAATTGTCTAAACGTGATATTATTGCGTCCATTGAAACTATTTTTTTTTTCGTGCGATTTGCAATTTTTACATACCGTCCGCCCCCGCGAGTAATAATAATACCTCTATATGGAAAAGTGTTACGTGCCGGTCAATATAAATATATACATATATATATATGTTTGTATACAAAATTCTACGGGTCGAAATCGGAATTATATTTATTACTGGCTTAAGTTCAACACGTATCGGATGCAACTCCTTTTAAATCAGACTACTTGTAAGTTCAACACCTCCTTAGTAGAATTATTTTTGAGTGCAATTCATATACCTCGGTATTTATGTATTTTATCGGAAATAATATTGTTAATTAATTAATTTTAAAAATAAAATGAAAAATTAACAGGCATTCGCTTTTTAGAAGATTATCGTTCACCCCTAAAATGTTTTCTACGAATAGGTTGACAAAATACCTAAGTAATCCAAAAATTTATCAAACTTACTATTCTCGGATATTTATAAGAACTCGAACCTCGTTTTGCTCCGTCTGTGCCTGAGTACAATAGATTTTACACAACATCACACACACACACAATACTATAAATTCAATCAAAATTTTCAAAAGCTATCACAAAAGTCTGACAATTTAAAATACATTTACCATTAAATATAATATGAGTACGAAATATAAAATATATAATAATATATAATAAAATATAGTAGGTACTTACTTCAAGGTTCCCGAATTTTTATATAACCATTGTCGTTAGGTCGATATGTTCGAAAATCCGAATAAACATTTTTTTAAACATAAATATTGCTGACAGAAAATAATTTTAACTCGTTGTGTTTAAAGTTAAAATAGAAAAATATCATTGACTAAACCCAGTTTAAAATTTCAATTTTTTTTTTTTATTAGATAAATTAGTATTTGAATATTTAAAATTGTTCAACAAAGTATAATAAATCGGTCAATGTTTTATTTATCTAAATATTAAGTACAGTGACGTCATTTGGGGTCATTTGGGGCCGAGCCGGGTAGATATACATTTGCGTATTTATAATTAAATATTTTAGTAATTTAGCCCACTTTTTTAATATTTGGCCCGATTTTTTAATATTTGATCCATTTATTAAATTTGCTTATTTATGTTTTTAAGTATTTTTAGTATATAGTGTTAGAATTTTTTTTTTTTTTGCTTCATTTATGTTTTTTAAAACGGCATTAAAATTATTTTCGAAAGTGAATTGTGGCCTACATAAAAATATGCATATTGCAAAATGTTAACTAGATGATTATGAAAATTACTGTAAAATGTTAAGTTAATATAATACAAATTTAAACTAGCTAAGTTAGTTATAGGCAGTTGATGAAAAAAATATTAACCATAATTGGGTGTAAAAGTTTAACTTTTGAACTAGTTAATGCCTATACTGTTGGTTTTTAAAAATGTTAGGCATACGAGATAAATATAAGTTAATATGTAGGTACCTACAATTGATAAAATATGTATATTTGCACATCAAAGACAATAATTGTTTATCTATATCAATAATTATTATCTAAGTACCATATATATTTTCTATGCCTTTAGTCACTATAATATAAAACTTATTTTCATTTAGTAAATAATGAACGTCTAGGACAAATAATACAGTATCCGATAATCTAACCATACTTTCAAATTAGGAATTTAATATGCAAATCATGCCATATGCATCGAGAGTATATAGGGTTTTCAAACCATAAATCGTATATCAGATATATTAAATCTGGTTAAATATTTAAATTGACTAATAATCAACAAAATGAAAAAACATCTGTTTTATACACATTTTTCAAAATAACTCGTCATATTATATTGAAGTTATAATTTTTACTTCTACAGTAATGCAAAATTTTTCAGCTAACATAACAAAAAATTTTAAATAAAAACTTGATGTTTAATTGTAATCATTAATTTTTCTTATTGAAATCTAATATATATTATTTATATAATTATTTGACTAAATTGTATCATAGTTCATAACTTTTATTTAAAATAGTAAACCTGTAGTTGTAACCTATGGGCTATGACCTATAATTAAATCTATATATGATATTCATTTTTATTACATGTATAATATCCAATAGGTATAATAATGATAATTATTAATTCCTAACTATAATCTCATATATTCTTTCTGTTCATTTTTTTTTTTCATTGTGATCTATAAAAAAGTGATCCTAATATTATGAAATCAGTGTAATTTGTAATAACTAATAAGAGGTAAAAAAAAAAAAATAGGTAATACAATATATTTTATGTTTGTAACTATAATACTAGATGAGAACTAATAACTATTAATATAAAATAGGAGAGGGGAATTATTGGGACATATGTTTTTTCGATAATGTATATTATAAATTAGAATCACACTGTCAAATGCCGTGTGATGCATTTTTCCTTAATCCGATTTTGCTTCTTATTATTATGTATACCTACGTATACTATATTATATACCTATATCAAGACAATAATTCATATTATCTTAATTTGTATAGAATAATTACAAATGTTTTGATAATAAATACTCTATGCTCAATATGTAATAATGGGATGGAGGGGAGGGGAGGGGGTTAAAATGTGAAAAAAAAAATATAATACTTCTCTTCAAAACATTAAATAAACAAAAAAAAAAGAAAATCATCCATTTTTTCTACTATTTGCCGACTGAACTTAATATTGCCAACTGAACTTAATTTTGCCGACTGCTTTCCGAAGTTGAGAGGGGTAAGACACCCCCCCCTCCATCGGGATGGCCCTACGTATATATAATAGTGAAATATATACTTGGTAAAAATTTCAAATTTCTAAACCTACTTTATTGGAATTACGAGGAAAGAACATTTTTTTTTGCCGTCTCAGTAATATTTCTTTACGCGTTTATTAAAAGATCGAAAAATAATCTCCTTAAGAGTACCTTTCTGACCCATGATCACATTTTCTATTGAAAATTGGTACATATAGTGTGATTGGATCAAGTTTTCTGATCGAAAGTTGTTCGCAATAAAAAGAAAAAAAATCTTCCTTGTTCCACTTAGAATCTAAAATTAATTATAGTCTTTTAAACATAATACATGTATCTGCATATATTTATAAAGATTTAAAAAGTTATGGTATTTTAACTCATAATAACATAAAATAGTTTTAAAAATATGTATACAAATAAAATGAAGTATAATTATCCTAAATAATAATCATATATATCTAGTATTTTTATATATTATATAGATAAGTATCACTATAAAATATTTAATGAAATATCATATATAGTAATCATACAGTCTTTTAAAAAAATATGTAGGCATATAGTTAGTTATTAGTGTATAGTGTACCACATATTTATAAGAATAAGGAACAGCTTGTCATATTTTTACATATAATAGCATAACATAAATAAAATAAAAGTGATATAAAATATTTCATAAAAGATCACAAAAAGTAATCACACAGCCTTTTAAAATATTAGTTATCACATATTAATAAAAAATTAAAAAAAATTTGTTACATCTTTATTTATAGTAATATAACATCAATAAAATAAAAACTATAGAAAATATTTAAATATTCTAAATCAAATCGTTTAAAAAATTTGATAACACTAGGATTATTACGCTCGTTTCGAAAAAACAAGAATTCTCTTTAAAACTAAAAAAACATTTAAACAACAATAATTTAATTAAATATTACTTATAGAAGTTATATAAATAAACTAAATTCTATTATTAAGATAGAAAAAATAAATTTTTACAAAACTCTATTTCAACATGTTTCCGGTGACTCTAAAAACACATGGAAATTAATAAATGATTTAACTAATAAATCTAATTATGATAAAGAAAAAGTAAAACGTTTAAAGTTAAAACTATAATGGTAAATTAATTGACGCACAAAAAGAACTCCAAACTATGTCAAAAAATTAAATTATTATTTTCTCACTATCGGCCAAAATCTAGCAAACAAATATAAAAGAAAATTTTGACCAAGATTCCAGCGAGAAACAATCAAAGTTTGATTTTGATTTTTTCTCTTTCAAAATAAATTCGACTGAAGTCGTGATATAATAAATGATTTTAAAGATGATGTAGCCTGTATTTTCGATAAAATTAATGTTAATTTTTTTAAATTTAGCATCTTATATAATAAACCCTTTAATATACACATACATATCTAATAGCATTTCTATTTTTGAAATTGGTGCAAAAAAACTAAGAACTTTTACAAAGAGAAAATAGATTATATATGAACAAACTATTATGTAGCACGGACCAAAATCACTCACAAGGGAAGATAAGACGTGTTTTTACAAAGATTAAGAAATATAAGACATTTAACCCAAATTTGAAAACCATTAGAGACAAAGATAATAAAACAATCCTAATAGAGCTCCGTGAAAAGGCTAACTTAAAAGTAAAGGAAACCTATTTCACTTACGAAAATGTGTATGAGTAGTACGAAGTATCAGGTGAGAGTTGACCAAACACTATCTGAAGAATTCGAAATCTGAAACAAGGGGATGCTCTCTCATCATTATTGCTCAATATAGCACTGAAAAATGTAATACGAAGTGTCCAAGATAACAACTTAGGGACTAGTATTGGTAACATACGAATTGATGTACTGGGCTTTACAGATGATTTAAACCTCATAAGGGACAGCAAGGAAATGGTAGTGCAAAATACAAGCAGTCTAATAGAGAAAGCTGAATCGGTTGGTCTAAAAATAAACCAAGAGAAAACAAAAGTGATGGAACTACTGCCAGACGAGGAGGAAAATATAGAAATTGGGAATCATGTCTTCGAAAAGGTCAAACACTTTAAGTATCTAGAATCAACTATAACTAACAACAATGAATGGAGTCTCGAAGTTATGAGTCACATTCATAAAGCGGAGAGGCATTTTTCGTACTTCTTAAATATTTCAAGTCAAAACTTTTCTCCAGAGGAATTAAGATTAGGCTATATATGACCATAATAAGACCCTCGGTAACCTACGGGTGTAAGGTGTGGTCTACAATCCTACAACTAGAAAAGAAACTACTAACGTTTGAAAATAAAATATTGAGAGGGATTTGTGGCCCAATTTTTGACAACGAACTTAATATATAGAAGAAGGAAAAATGTAGAGTTACGAGAAACTACTAAAGTACCATTACTAACAAGTTACATAAAAGGCCAAAAACTCCAGTGTTTTGGCCACACGATGCGGAAAAATGAAGATGCAAATCTAAGAGCAGTAATCGAATGGAAACCGATGGGAAATAGACCTAGAGGAAGACCAAGAAAGAGATGGATAGATGGGGTGAAAAAGGATTTGGAAATACTGGATATGCTGAATTGGAAAGATAGAATCCAGAGTCAGGAAGATTGGAGAATAGTGACGGTAGCATCAAAAATTCTTACAGAATTGTAAAACCAAAGAAGAAGAAGAAGAAGAAGCGAAGAAACTAAAAACACTCCAGAGTGTAAAGTTGTTTTTAATTATTTAAAGTTTTTGAGTAAGACTAGATAACATTAATGAATGGTCAAATTGTTGAACATTTCTTTGACGTTCTGATATAAGAAGTAAATATATGACTTCCAAAAATAAAATTGCTATAAACTGTACACAATCCGCACTCTTTACAATTTGTTATTACATTAAAAATCTGCTGGTTAAAACATCTTGTAAATAGTCTGTTGTACCTGTTGGTAAATTTGCAATTATTGTTTATCTCTCATATATTTTTTGAAAGCTGTAATTAGAACATAATATATTATACTGCTTGAAAGATGGAAAATAAAATAAATAAACAAGTAAATGAATAATGAGTTGTACACTCACAGTTCAAATGTATAAATCTTCCTGGTAATAGCCTCAGATTTTCCTCTTGAGATAAGAATATATTTATTAGTATTTTAAGCTCTTTTTGTATATATGTATGTATTTATTGCATTTGATATTATGGAAAAAAGTGTTTTAGATAAATTTTCATCAATTGGTATATTCATTACTATCAACATATGATTAACATAATATTTGATAAATAATGTCAAATACACAAATATTTGTTAAAGGGTAGCTTTTCCATTTATTAAAACATTTCTACGATCATAGTTATTAGAATACCAATTATTAGAGATTTAGTTTTGCTATTAACATTAAAATACAATACATTTTTATCAGGAGAAATTATAATTTAGTTTCGCTTTTTTGACGTAGATACTCATATTTACTAAACCTCTCCAGCTTTCAATCTTAGTATCAATAGATATTATAACCTGATCGATATAGATATCACACTATTAGTATCAATGTCTTCATTAATTTTGTTATTTTCTTTCACCTCTTAACTTTGGTCATAGCTGTTGTACTCGGATTTTCCTTTTATTAGTTTCATAGAACCCATTATGAAATTTATACGTTCTTGATTAAATTCATCCATAAGAATTGGGAATGTTTTGTGTTGAAAACTTAGAAAACCCAGTTTTTATTTGATTGAAAAATTCTCTGATATTGAATTAGACTCTATTATACTACATTATCCGAAAATTGGTATCATTATTTCTGATCACTTGGTAAAAGTTTACAAATATCCAATATATTTTTTGCAATTTTGGGATTATACTTCATATTATGATTTCCATTATATCTATTGTTTAGAGAGTCTGCTAAACATGTATTATAAATTGTTTATATTTTGTCAAATACATTACTACTTATATATTTTTTCAATATATTACCACTGTCTAATATTTCATCAGTAATATCAGCTGAGGAATCATTGAAATCTTCTACGACTGTTACTACTTTGTTATTTGCAATACTTTTTTTTAAATAATTTTCAACATTCTCACATGGCGTAAGTTCCTTATTCATATCTAAACCTTTTTCTTCATTCATTGATACAATAAATATACATTTCAATAATTGATTGACTTCGTCAAAATCTTTTCTAATTATAATTAAGCCTCATATAATGATTATAATATACATATAATTAAGCTCTCATATAAAAGATTTTACTCGGCACGTTGCTATATTTATTTCCGACTAGGAAGAATTTACTTAATAAGTACATAATATAATTTAAATAATTTCTCATCATACAAGGTGGTAGCTTGGTATAACAAAAATATTAGTAATAACTATACTGAAATATATTTAGAAAATGAAGAATACTGTGTAAATGATTTAGCTATACAGCCATTACCAATACCAACGACTAATCGGTCACAACTATTTTGGGAACCATAATATTGCTTAAAACTAATACTATTGAAATAATGTCATTCTGATAACGTATAAGTTACAGTAAACTGGCACTTATTACCAAAATCCAATACTTTAATCTCATATAAAAATATTGATGAAGTCTCTCTCCTTGTAATAAATTTAGATTTTCTTATCAATCCTCTGGTTACATCTATGGTTATCCTAGGAATTTCATCTTGTTTAGTGTAAACTCTGTACATATCATAACTAATATCTTGAATAAATGCATTATAAGGTATCTTATAAATACTATCTTTTTGACAGATTTTATACTTTATAAAGCATTCATTGATAGTAGGTGTGAAGGTTCTAGATCACTATAATCCATAATTCGGATTGCCTCAAATTTTTTCGTTTATGAAGCTGACATTTAGTCTCACAATTCTATCCAAAAAATGATCTTTACGTTGTCCTATTATTCTCCTTTTTTCTTCTATTTACAAAACTTTTAAAAACACCACTATATGAGCATTGGATCAAAACTCGTTCATTTTTTCTGGTATATTTACAACTACGCCATTCAAAATGTTACCATATACAGAATAATAATATTTTACTCATAAAAACTTTTTACCTGTATATACAATTTTAGCATTTTTGTATACTATGGAGTATAAGACATGGTTTTTTTATTTACAAAAACAATGTTCATGTATGAACATAGACCATTCATATGGGGTTAATGTATCATAAGAACGTGTTGTATTTTATCGAATGTCTTGTATGTCTTATGTCTTGTAAAACTGTGTTTCTCCTTCATAAATTGTTTTTCATTCATCAGCTGATAGTGTAGTAGCAAACTGAATGGTTTTTAGAATCCCTTGAATAATTTAGAGTAGAACTTGTAAATTGAGAGTTTAACTTAACTCTTCATGCACAAAATTAAAATATAAGCATTACAAAAAAAGTTGTGTGTGCTAATAATATAAAATATTAAAATAATACCTGTTTCTTGCATATTTACATTTTTCTAAAATTAAATCGTCAGCATTTAGTCGGTAAAATTTAAGTTTGTCGACAAAATTCAGAAAAATTCTATGATCTTTTTTTTTGTTGTTTATTTATGCTTTTATGGAAATAAATATTGTCGATAAGTTGATAAATTAATGCCAATCGGCCCCTCCTTAAATATTTCTTCGGACGGCCTAAGTGTGATACTGACCGTTCAAAAAAAGAAAAAATACAGTTGCTCTATTGAGCAATCACATTTGGCTATGTTAATCCATGAATGTGGTAAGAATAAACCAATAAATATAACTGATAAAAAAATAGAAGTGATTTATTATTTTGCAGCTATATTAAAAGGTACACTTCTAAATATAATACAAAACATTGCTGGAGGAGTATTAAATTGACCACAAATCGAAAAATTTCACCAAGAAGAATCGTCTCCACGTGACTTATTTTATAAGGCTGAATTAGATAGTGAACAACTTTTAGAATTTAAACTGGCCAAACAAGGAAAATGTAATTTAAATTAAGTACCTATTCATATTGAGGACAAGTCTATACCAATTTCCAATTTAATTTTGGAATTTATTGGAATTCCATTCCATCACATTCCATTTTAACAGATACCATAAATATCTTCAGTTTATAAAAACATTTATATAAATATCAAATCTAGATCAGATGTTATAAATATTCTTCTTGATAAAATTGAAGATGAATAAAATAAAATTAATATGGAGAAAAAACAAGAATTAAAACTCAGAGTGAAGATATTTTTTAGATAAATAGACCTTTTAAAATTCCCAAGAATAAAGAAATGTCTGCAAAAATTCCTATTAAAAAGTGAATAAAAACCAACCAAAGAAAAAAACAAAAGAAAGTTCAATATTATAATACTTTTTAAAATTACATTTTATTTTCAATTTTTTTCTAATATTATGTTATCATTTAAAACATATTTTTTGTTGTTTCTTGAATGTTTCTCTAACATATATTAAAGGGTATGTTTAACTTATGTATGTTTAAATAACAACATATTCAGCTTATGATCTCATAATTATTTAAAGTTTGCTTTTGTTCTCGTGTAAAATTTACTTTAGTTGACCTCTTTTTCACGAGCACCCATGAAATTAAATTTCAATAAATGTTGCTTTCAGCACAAACAAAAAATTTGTAAAAAAAATGTATCAGTTATTATCGAGAATTAAGTAAAAGTTTAATATTAGGAGAGAAATAACCATATTAAGAAAGGAGAGAAAAAGGATAAATCGACTGCAGGCCCGGATTTTTTTTTTGGGGAGCATCATTTTAGAAAATAGATGAATGAAATTGAGACTTTTTTTTTGCTTATTTATTTATTTAAAAAACAATTCTATTTGACATGGGAGCCTCAACCATTTCTTATGTGCTTATTTATTCTTATTTTTATTTTTATTTTTATTTTTGTTTTTTTTTTTTAGGCCTTCACTGAACTATGGTCCCAGAGCCCTCGAGACAAAGAAGAAGAATCAAAAAAATATGATGAACATAATAATCAACTTTGTATTTTATTTTAAATTAACAATTACCAACAATTTTGGCAATTGATTTGATTTGTATTGTTAAAAATTTAAAATCTATGCCATTAAGATAAAAACCTAACAGTTGCAACCTTTATTCAGAAATCTATACTTTATATTAAAGTCTATAGAATCTAGACTATAGTTAATATTTATTAAGTTAACTTTAAAATGGTAGAGTAATAACTGTGTCTATCTAAGGGCCGGTATTTCAATGTATACTTAAGCTTAGGCTTAAGTTAAACCAAAAACTGTGATTAAGGTGGACCTTAAAAGTGAACGAGTATTTCAATTCATTTCAAACTGATACTTAACTAATCTTAAGCTTAAGCCTCACTGTGGCTATTTTGTGTGTTGTTCCATGACATTATTATGTTATCAATACGTTATCAATGTTATATCATGATATTATTATTTATCATATTTATTATTTATTATTATTGTGAGCTTTTGCCGCACAATTACGCTGGTAATATTACAGTATTTAGACAAAGTAAGTTTTTTCCTTTTTTTTTAATCGAAAATATTAAACAATTTAATAAATATTTTGTTGTATATTTTTGTTATGATAGATGGCAAAAAGAAGTGCAAATTTTTCATCAGATGAAATCGAATTATTAAGAACATTGGTACATAAAAGATGGGATAATATAGAATGTAAAAAGTCAGATTTCTTGACATGGAAGCAAAAGCAATTAAGTTGGGAAGACTTATCAAAGGAATTCAACAGCAACAATAGATCTCTCGAACACCGACCAGTGAATATATTAAAAAAGAAATGGGATAATTTAAAAAAAACACTTAAGCAGAAAGCAACTGCAGAAAAATCATATATATAGGGCACTGGAGGTGGTCCAGCAAAAAATTTGTTATTATATAGTCAATCAGAAGTAGAAACTCTTGATCATCTTACTATTCAAACAACTGGAGATTTTGCTGAATTTGATTGCGATGATAATGGTGAATTAGGTAGGTACCTATATTATTTATATTTTATGTTTACATATTTTTTGTTAAAAATTGTATAGTAATATTACGATAAATTTGTTTTAAGATAATGAATTTGATAATAATGAGATGAACATGAATGATTTGAATCCATCAACATCAAAAGTTGATTATAATTCGGTAGCTAGTAATCCTGGTAAACAGGATTGGGATGATTATTCACCAGCATTACTAAAGGTTCCATTATCTAAACCATTAATGTTAACTAGACCATCAGATACTGTACAGGTAATTATTATATTTTATTTATTATATTTCGTCACTAGAACTTGAAGTGTCCATTTTTGTATATATATTATTAGATATTTTAGATAAAAACACAAAAAGTATAATATAAAAACTAATACTTTACTGCAGTCAATAATGTTTATTATCAAATTGAAATTTGATAATAATAATAATGAAAATACCTACTGATAATAATTTTAAAAATCGTAGATAAACCAACCAACCAAGGTTTAAACCATACCTTAAGCGTTCCTTAAGATAAGCCGAAGAATAGTAGAGCTTATCCCTTAAACCTCAATTGAAATACAGAAAACTGTAGTTAAGCTTTACTTAGCCTTAAGCCTAAGCTTAAGTATACATTGAAATACCGGCCCTAAGTGTACATATATTATATAATATTTTTTGCTAATTCAATATAATTGTACGATAATGCCGATGAATCAAATTACAATTTAAGACGATTTCTACAGATATGTTTTTATTACTTAATATACTCATATACATATTTATTTATTACTGTTATTACAGTCTGTGATCACGTTTTTTGACCAAAATAATTTATGAACATTATTCGTTCTCAAGGTTATAGGAATATAATTCATTTTTCATTCTTTATGGTATTATTAAGGTATTTTAAAATAAATTATTATACCTACATGACCAGTAAATTGAATAACTTTAGGCAATGTCAATAAAGTGAAATTGCGTTGTAATTTAAAGTAAAAACACTATTTCTTTCATATAAATATAAAATATAATTCGTTCGGCGAGAATATGCGGTGCTAATCGTTAATAAATACCTATGAGTAGGTACAGAGGTTGGATAAATTAGCTTGTAAATATATACTATTTTCAAACATACATGAACATTTTTAAGTTTTTATTTACGCGTTTAAGATTGTTATATAATATTCAAAAATATATTTTAAAGTGTATATAATATATATCTAAATTGTTATATCCATATATAGATACTATTTAAATTTTATCACATAAATACATAATTTTAGGCTTGTATATATTTATAAATTCCATTTAAAGTTTAAACTTTGTCCGTCAAATAATTCGTTATACTTCGAGTTGGCATGGTTCATCATGCAGTAAGTGGTCATCCATAGATATACCTAAATGGTTCTCTTTCATGTATTACGATTTACGAGTAGGTATATATTCAAAGAACCACTACCTATCACGGCCTATATAACTCCTTTTGTGACTTCTTAAAAGAGCAATTTCTTTGTGAATTCAACATTCTAAATTATTATTTTCCTGTAAAAGAGAGCATGAACTATAGACTGTAGTCTATTATGTTTTAATACATATATGCGTCTAAAATATAAATAACAGAGGAGGACTGTTTTGATAAATCCAACCAAGCTAAAAAATCACGCCAATTTTACACACATTACTGGCTGCTGCCGAGATATAGTTTGAGTGAAATATTCACAATATATAAATATATATTAATACATAAAAATAAACTGTTAAAGGCTAGAGAGGTTTTCATTCACTAGTCGCGTCACTCGGTGGATGGGATGGTTTCGGCCATAGTTAGTGTTAGTTATGTCGAGGAACAAAATAAGGAGCAAATAGTCTGGAGGATCTACTAGGAATTCTAAAATTAACCTCTGCAAGAAGTTCAGGTGCATAAATAGAGCCGATTAAAAGTTGATTGAAGAAGTTTAGATGATTGGCTAAGACTCTTCTATCGGATACGCTACTATGCTTTATAGAGTGTTAAGAATTTTGGCACACGACCATTGAAAATCAATCAGAACGCTTAATGAGACATATTATTATCGTAAGGCATGATAATAATAGCCATCGTAAACGAATACATAATACGCTATAATATATACCTATACATATATGCATATAATAATAAATAATAATGAGGTAGGAAGGTATAATATCGGGTGCGTGCGTGTTGAAAATTTACATATTCCGAGCACCGGTGTAACGCACGAGCCCATAATATACCTACACTTAAGGGGTTTCCGACGATAGTAGATACCTATACACATTACACAATAGGTACGTATTTGTCGTGCAAAACCAAAACCAGCTCGTATACCCGACTACTGGTATGTAGGTATATAGATACTGGTATATAGACTATACCCAGGTAACATAATATTATTATGCCTATATAGTATGTAATGATATATTACGGTGCGTGTGCGTCACTGTCGAGCGGTCTCGCACGCGCGCGCTCGTGGTAAAAATAACAATTACGATCCGGACGTCGGATACCAAATACATAAATATATAATAATGTATTCGGTCGGGCCGGCGTGGAATGGAAAAAATTTAAACGGAAACCCGTTCGGGCGCGTCGTCGGCGATCCAAGACGAGCGGTCGTCTGGGATAAAACACGATGATCATAATATGTGTGATATAATACGTTTATATTATATAAAAAAAAAAAAAAAAACAAATTTACATATAGTGTACAGGTATAAACGAGACGGTAATCAGTATCGGGCGCGTTCGTTATTAATATACGTAGTAGACGTGCATATATAGTATATATAGTTATTATAATAGATATTATCCCGAAATATAAGCCCGACGTAGAGGAATAAATTATTTCGTTTCGAACGATAATAATAATAATAATAATAATAATATGGAGACTTTACGAAGTGCATGTATACAACGTCCGTCGCAGGATGAGAATATAAAAATAAATCGAATAGAACCAGTTGGACGGTTGTTGGTGGTCACGAGGCGTGGGCAGCGAGTTTATATTATATATGGGTAAAAGGTATGTATACACGCACTATATTATTATATTATACACGTTAGGACGACCGTATTATAAGCAGTGTACGTATAACTACATATATTATTATTATTATTATTATTATTTTTCCCCGACGACCGATAGACGCCGCCGCAGCAACCAGCTGAAACGAGTAGGTATGTACTATGTACGTACGTGTATATATTATACATTCGTACGTTTATAGTGTGGGCCGTGGCTGAGAAAGGTGTTACGTTATATTATACCTATTATACCAAATATATATACATATATATATATATATATATATACGCATCTAATAATATTATAATATTGTATAGTGATTTTTTTATTATATATTATATTGTAATTTTTTCGTTCCCATTGAAATATATAAAACAGATTTGAGTGTACGCGAGAGCCGGTCGTATCGTGACTTAAGATATGTACGTGCGCAGTGTTTATATAATATATATATATATATATATATATATATTGTATATAAAATGAATGTGTCGTCGCTTAACACGCACATGGCGCGTGGATTACAGAGGGTGAAAAACTGATTTATATACGCGAGTATAAATAATAATGCTCCGAGTGTACGCACGTGAGAACACTGCTGCTATACAATTATAACGAACATTGAAGAAGAAAAACATACGCCAAACACTATACGAATATTTCTACGTCACGTTATAATATTAATTTATTCGTCAAAAATATGTATTCTCGACTTCCACTTCTTTTATACACGAATTTATATATATATATATAAATATAGGTATACCTACCTATAGGTGCATAAAAACTCAATACGTAGAGAAATACTATGTACCGATGTAAGTATATTCAAAGCTCTTATTAAAATTATTATTTGTAATATTAAAGTTATAAAGACATGTAGGTATACAACTGCAGTATACACATTACAAATGTTTAATTTAAAATGCACACTTTGATTTTCAGAATAATATATGCTTTGTGTCAAGGCACATAATATTTTAGGCCTTGGTATACTCTGTTTCACGAAAGATCGTCCGTAAAAAACTCGTCCATCGTTACGATACAACGTCTATCACCACTTAATCATACTCATTAACATAATTTATCGACGCTATAAGAAAATAAATGTAGTACCTATCTACTATTTTATTTTGGAATCACTTAACACTTAACATGCATAGATAATATAGAATGGATAGACCGTCAGCCAGGCCATAGACACTCCCCCTACTACTTCAGGTTTTTTCATTTCAGACCGGTTTGATTGATGTTATACTCACAGCGGGAGAACATGATGTTAGGAACCTACCTAACCGTTTTATCTCTATAATCTATATGATTCATATGATATTGCATAATATGATAATACAATATAAAAATAATAAACGAATTTATTATATCAGTGTAATAATAAGAAATGTAGTGATTAGTATAAAACAGCTGATTTCAAGGCCATTGAAACTAAAACTTAAAAAACAAAGGAAAATACCCGACTGTCGATTCTATAGTAATCTACCAAAAAATTCTCCAGCGTAAACCGGCGTGTAAAGATACACCGGTTTAGTTAGAAATTCGTAGCATTAATCGGTTTATCCCCTTCATAAATCTTATTATAAGTTATCAACATTACACAACATTCGTAAGTATATATTATTTTACGAATATTAGGACATTAGGTATAAAATATATATATATATATAAATATAAATGCCTCTTCAAAATTAATTGTTTAATGTGAAAATTGGTAAACGGTAATGTAATAACAGATAATAAAAGGGGAAGTCAAGTTTAGGGTGGGAACAGATCGGGATCAGTATTTATCGACCACCTTACTACGGCGGGTAAAGTAAACTAAAAAAAGTAAACGGGTGTGTCGATTTTTAATCGGTTTAGTCCAGTGACTTTCTTTAAATTACACCGGTTTACTTTTTAAGGAGAAATCTACACTGGTTTACAATGGCAAATTTCTTGGACGCATCAGCCCCATCAGTTCCCAAATGATAAGCTATGGGGCAATATATATTTTATTCCATAATAAAATGTACTTTTTTATTTTAGTTATTTATTAAAAAAATATATTAATTTAAAATTATTGTAGGTACTTTAGTACCTAACAATTTTAAATACAAGTATCATATTATAATTACCCGCAATATATATAAATAAATAATAGGTAAAATAATATTATTTATTTTGATTAACTAATGGTTACTACTGGTAACAGTGGTATCTATGGGGTGCATATACCAAAACTTCGGGAACGCTACACTATGAGTTATCATTATAGAAAACGGCCTAGTATCCATTCTATATTATCACAGAACATTACAGAAGCGAAACGGACCGGAAAATAGAGTACCGTACATGATCTTTTATTTGATTATCGGCTATGAAATAGAGTACTGCAATACCGCGTATGATTATAGGAACGGTTTACGGTTTTACGATTAATGACCCCTTGCTACCCGTCCTACCATCACAAAAGAGATTACAGTGACTGCACGTTGTCTTTAATTTGAATTCCGCTGTTTTTTGTGTACGTTTATTCTGATAAATTGCAAAACATATGAATCTTTTCGGACAAATTGCTGGGTGACGTTCGCCTAAATACACATACGTTCCAGGTCACTTAAACACGATTCACGAGAACAAAGAATTTTGAAGCTCATGTCGTACCCCTGATCTATGATAATATGTCACGCTGCCTACTATATAAATATTGATAATAATTTTTAATTGTGAATGAGCGTGACAATAGAGAGAAAAATTCAATATTGCTATGGTCACACTGCATTCTTAGTATATGCGTAAATACGGACGATCATTCGTAAAATAGAGTACTACTTTATATAGAGTAATAAAGTAGCTAAATTATTATTAGAGATGGAAATTGTAATTCATTTAGTCATTTAGATAAACCAATTCACTCAATTTAATTCATTTTGTGTTTTCAATTCATCAAGTCAATTCCCAATTCACAAATGCGTTTCCAATTAATAATTCAAATTAATCCTGGTTTGAACCCAAATCATGAATCATTATTGTAAATCGGATAAATTCATTAATGAATAGTAGCGGCTCGTGTAAGGAACACAGGCGCACGTATGTTAATATTATTAATGTACATAATATTATCACGCATCGCACCGCTATATTTTTGGTTGCTGTCAGTTGCTGCTCGGTCGCAGCCATAGATTACATATAGATAAATTACATAATATAGTGGTCTCGGCCTCTGTCTCGACGCTACTGCAGCGCTGTCCGTTGAGAACACTTGAAAAATGCATGTTCGATGCGCTGTTTACTCACGCACAGTTGTATTTTATTCCCTCTCCGGGGAAAAATACACTGTATAAATTATACAACTACAACATGGCACACAAAACTATTTTAAACCATCAATTATGTATATCTAACTATGTTCTATGGATGTATGTCGTAACGACATTTGTCGTTTGGTGCAGTTATTATCTACCCATTTTTAGATGTTATCAGGATATCACTTATCTAGGTTATATAGGCATAATATTTTGGTGTTGAGTTACTTGTAGAATTATTTATATGTATAAATAAATACCCAGTTTCTACAAAATAATTTGTTTTTATTAACAAATACGTATTTCGAAAACAATGTTTTCATCTTCAGTGTTAAACAACTACTTGTTTTTTTTTTTTTGTTGTAGTTGTTTAACACTGAAGATGAAAACATTGTTTTCGAAATACGTTTTTGTTAAATAAAAACAAATTATTTTGTAGAGACTGGGTATTTATTTATACATATATAGGCATAAAATAAATTGAATTATGTTTATGTTTATGTAGCTATGTTCTTAATTTTTTTTCTAGAAAAAATAACATAATATAATATTGTTAATATATTTGTTATTAATCCATAGTATTTTTTGGTTGTGCGCTAACAGATATTTCACCCACGAGCCGCTACTGTTAATGAACCAAATTTATAGTGTATAATATATCTAGTTTTTCAACTTACGAGTTATCATATCCCTCATATATACCATATAATATATTATTATATATTATAATATAATATCAAAATAAATATAATAATAAGTAGGTACTAATACTTTCTTACTCATTAATATATAGAATAAATATACTATAGTGTACTGTAGTATAGCATTGCACTGTTTAGTCGAATCTTTCAAATTCAACTTGTTAATTCATTGCAAGTCGACTCATTCACTTACTCCTAACATGAATATTCCGAATGCAATTATTATGATTGTGTTGGTACTTGATAGTACAGATTAAGATACTACAAGCTTGGTAGTTTTTCGCATTAAATCACTGAGACGCTGATTTTGAGTTGACTCACTTACGAACTACTCATCTCTAATTATTGTACACAATCCAGTGCATTTTTAAGGAATTTTCACTGGGTGACAACAATAATTATTTCAAAATATAAATCTAACCATTAACCATCCTATAATATATAGGGATTTCACACTTATCCTACATTGTTATTAAAAAAATAAGTAAAATTTAAAATAAAAAAATAGGTAATGTACGGAAATATAGGAGGTTAAAATACGATAATTATAATAGGATAATTATTTAATCTGAAACGAATTTTAGGCGAAAAATATTAATAAAAAAGTTTGAATGAATTTAATTGGCATTGACTTATTTTCCTTTGCCTTCTTTCTCAACTATTGAGAGCCGGAAATCTTAGTCCTCAACTTCCACTTAACTCAATATCCCGCATTCTCTTAATAACATTAGCCCCATCTTCATATACTCTCTATATCACGTCAACCCATCTATATATATTTTTTGGTGTTCCTTTTCCTCTATCTCTCTTAATAAGTGCTCTCTCATTTTGTCCATCATTGAATCCACTCTTATAATAATTCTTATATATACAACCATACAAAGTGTAACAGGACTATTTAAAAGTCTAATAACATTTTTTCTATTTAATACTTTTTAGTTTTTATATTTTATTAATTATTAATACATCCTGGAATTTGAAATAAAAAATAAAAATTTGATTTAAAATTAAAAGAAAAAAATCAAGATAGCCACCAAAAAAATTTTGTTGTTAAAAACTTTTACTTTTACTTTTAGTCCGTGCTTTAAAATTTAAACATTGATAATGATATTATTATAATAATTATAATTATTATTCTTTGATAATAATATGATTACAATAATAATAATCTGTGTTGTTATTTGTATTTTGTATTTCCACATAGATGGCAATATAAACCATACTTGTACCCATATACTAATAATAATATTAATAATATATAGATTGCACATTAGTAAAATATATAAGCCAACATACATGCTAGAAAAATAACCTCTGAATTTTCTTTTTCAAAGACTTCATAAACTATTTTATAATACTCCTTGACAATAATTGTGATTATAAATTAATATTGATAGTATAACAGATAACCAAATCAGGTTACCACAATAACCATGCACAATTCACATACCTGTTTTTATCAACACAAATTCTTCATGGAGTATTGGAAAATTATATATTTATATTTATATATTATAATTAATATGTAATGTCTTTGAAAAAGTAAATTCAGAGGCTGCCTCTATTGCACATATGATGGCTTTAGTATTTTATATACAAAATGAGTATAATGCGCGGTCTATATATTATAACTGATAATATAAGTGCTGCCAAATGGTACGATCTTGATGAGGGACTACAATCATTTAGAGACAAATACTATCCGCCATCATACACTATGATGGGTCATGAAAAATACGATATTTTTAAAAATAATGAAGTGAAAAAAAGGATTAAGCATTAAAAAAATGTATAATATTTATTTATATTTATTTTTCCCTTATTACTTTTCGGAAAACTACAGAAGTCTTAAAGCCAACCATGTATTTTTTTATCTCGTTATTTCGGCTCATCATAAGTCATTATTATGAATTCAAACTTATGTCCCACATACAGGAGGGGTATAAGATATAAAGTATAATAAAAATGCCTTTTTCGAACTCTGTAGGAATTGGAAAAATTTTATACAAATGATCTTTTTATTTTTGTTTGCTTATTTTCACATGGCACAATAGTACAATAACAAGTAACTCTTTAAGTACAATCTTTTTGATAAGAAATACGACCTTTTACATATTTCCGCCCAGTTTTTGGATTTCTATATTTGGCAGCACTGATTATAAGTCTTATGCTTGTACCGCTCGAAACAATTGTAGTCCACCGATAATGTCTCTGATTCTAGTCCTTACTATCTTAGTCCGTGCTAATAATCATCAACAAATTTCTGAACTCGCCAAATATAGTAATATGATAATGGTGATATGAGATGATGTTTATCAAAATAATGTTAAAACGCATTAATGAGATTTCGTAATGTTATAATATGCTTTTATTTTTACGGAACTAATGATTTTTTTTTTTTTTGTAATTACTACCTAGTTAATAATATTTAAATATTTCAATAATTTGAATTGTGAAAATGAAATTGGTAGCTATTTATTAAAAGTTTAAAACCATAAATCTATAATTTATTTACAAACATATATCATGGTTACTAAATCCTTTAATGTTTTAACTATTTGACTTTAATATATTATGATATATTATTGGAAATATGTTTATCGCCACAAAAGTTTGTTAATGTATCTAAACTTTTATTTCAAATTATCTATAAGTTTTGTCAAACAAGGCAGACATTTAGATTCACTTTGTCTCTAACGTACCTAACTCAATCAAGAGGTAGTGGAAGCTATAAGATATATTCTTCTTCAGTTTTAGCATAGAATATGTTCTATGGTTTTAATTCCTGTATAATGACATTTTTATGGATAAAAAAAATTTTGCTTCATTGAACAACCAATGAACCAATGACGTTAACACAAAAGAATTACTAAATGCAGCTAAGATATTCACTGTACGTAACGAAATTATCTAGCATAGGCTAAAATTGTTAGCCTTCATATTTGCCAACTTCTAAAGATATTATTATATAATATATATTATTTTTCATCAATCGCAACAAAATTGAACTCTCTTACACTTTTAAATTGGATTGTCAGAAAATTAAGTACAAAACATCTTGCCGTTAATTGTAAGTTTAACTAAATAAGTTTTTATACGTTTGAATATTACTAAGCTTTAATAATATTTTAGAATTTTGGTCATATATAGGACCAAGTTTAAAATATGGTCCATTCATTTAATTATGTGAAATACCAATACATACAAGAACACCCCATACATTGTAAATTATTTATTCCAGATTGACATAACAAATTGCAGTAAAATGTCTTGACACAAAATGTAATTACACAGCTAAATAAGCTCTTTATAAATTTTTTAATGACAAATATTAAATAATGCCATGCAATTTATAAGTATAAATTATAGATCTAATAAAAATTAAAACTATTTTATTCAATGGTTCGTTGTAGATATGAACTCTGATCATTAGGACTAAAGACTTTATGGCCTAAAAATCCTTAAAATATGTATGCATTTATATCCTAAAAAAATCACCAAAGATGCCGTAAATTTACGCAAAATCACTTAAATACGCAGTAAAAATATGCATTAACCAACCGAAACATTTAAATTAACATATTAAAAGCTAATAGTAGTCAGTAGATAATAAATAATAGTAATAATTACTAATTAGGGCTAAGGACTAGGTTAATAAAATATAATAATGAAAAATTTATTAATTTATTTAGGTATAAAAATTGAATTATAAATTATAATTAAAATTATAGTATATTAAAATGAAGTGAATGTGTATACATTTTTTCTCCAGAAATTACTCAAAATTTATTTTTAAGATTGCATTTAAATAAATAAAAAACAAAAAGTCCAATTATTCCTATTAATTCCTACTTTATATTACTATTTTTTTACAGTTTAAAGAATAATTTAATTTTGGTTCATTACATCTTAAGCTACATATAATTTATAAAATCCAAACAATTTTAAATAAAAATATCTGTATTTCGTAAAAATATTTATAAAATATGCACTTATGAGTAAAAATTTTCCAAATATGTAAAATATGCAGAATACAATTTTAAATATAAACTTATTGTTTAATAAAACACATTTGTAATCACTTAGCTATGTTTTTGATTTTTACTTAAAAAGATGCAAACTCCTAGAAGTTCCTAGCCTTACTGATCATAAATCATAAAAGTATACTACAGTTTTCAATAAAATATACAGAAATTTTAGCTGTGCAATCAATCAACATTGGACTATAATTATATTATTATTTAAAATAAGTAAATTTTATAAGTAGGTACCTAAATAGTTTGGAATATTATACAAATTTAAAGAATACTAGTATAAAGTAAAAAAAAAACTATTATTATGTAATTTGGATTATTTAAAAGCATTTATTTGAATACACAAAATTAGAACATTTTATACATAGGTAGTTACTAGTATTCCTTATGTATTACAATTTATTATTAAAGTGATGGAAGTTAGTAATATAATAAAAAATCAGTATTTAATATTGAATTAACATATTTTAATATTGAAGGTATTAGAATATAAACATTTTTTAGAACAAAAGAAATATCCTGATAAATATTTACTATACATTATCTATGTAATTTTATAATTTTTAATCACTTGGTATTTTTCAATTTACAATATTAAATTGATAAGATATATTTTGAAATATGTTTTAAAACCACTTCCATCCAAATTATTTTTATTGTTATGTTTTTTTCTTTTTTTTGTTCTGTGAGTCTTGATTTACATATTGTTTATTTACCAATTGATTTTAGAATTTACAAAAAAAATATTGTGCTATAAGTAATACATTAAGTAAATTCTAATATTTCTTGTGTTTTTTAAGCGATTGTAGTTTAAAGAAATCTTGCGGATTAAAATAATAGAAAAATAGGGATTTAAATAATTTGTTAATATCATTATACCTAATAAAATTAGTCAATAATTTTGATTTTAATGTAACCTAATAAATTGTAATTCATTACCTAGTAGTTTTTATTTTCAATTATTTTATTTAAAATAAATTTTGAACCTTAAATACATTTAGTTTTATTATATTATATTTTATTTTTGCCTTACTCTAATAGTGTTGCAGATAAGTGATTTATAATATAATCATATAAAACTGTATGTACCATGTTATTTTTAGTTTGTTTAAAAAATAAATTATAATTAAAGGTAAGTCAGATTTTTTTAAATGTATAAGTTAGGTTAGGTGTATTATACCTATAATATGTATATTATATCAAACTATGTAATACTACTGTTGGTGATAGCTAAATATTACTTTTATAAGACACAGATCAGTTCTTCCTGAATATATGATTTTATACCCCCTCTCCAATTTCTCTTGCTCTCTCCCCTTTCCACTTTGTTTCTTGCACACAACAAATATTCACATTCCTCCTCTTCAAAACTTCTGCTAACTCCCTACTCCTACCTGTCAATGTTCCTACATTC